>PITA01003000.1:0-147743 GCA_004023965.1 Spilogale gracilis
AAAAAAAAAAAAAAAAGAAAAAGAAAAAGAAAAAAGAAAACCCAAATGGAAGGGCCTCTGGGTGGCTCGGTTGTTAAGTGTCTGCCTTCGGCTCAGGTCATGATCCCAGAGTCCAGAGATCGAGCCCTGTATCAGGCATCCTGCTCAGCAGGAGACCTGCTTCTCCCTCTCTCACTCCCCCTGCTTGTGTTCCCTCCCTAGCTGTGTTTCTCTCTGTCAAATAAATAAAAATAAAATCTTTAAAAAAAGAAAGAAAAAAAAAACCCAACTGGATATATGAGCATAGGGAGGTTGCCTAAATGAATTTGGAACTCAGGAGAAAGGCTTGAGCAACAGATAGACATTTAGGTGTTCTGAGCATGACAGAGTAGCTGAAACCATGACACTGAATAAAATTGTCTTGGAAGGTAAGTAGCATTAAATGGTGGAGGGTCAACACCTTATCTCTGAAGCTGATGGACACTTAAGTTATGGGGTCTAGGAAACCTGTTTTTATAGTCTTAGATAAACAGCTTATAGTCATAATTTGTAAGTAATCAATTTATTAAAGGTCAATATTACATCACCTGGTGTGCAAATATTCTAATCTTTGAAATCACTACCATCAATACTGAGCAAATTTGCTATTGTTGTTTACTTTTTCTTTTTGTTTTATAGTTGTATTATCCACTACTGAGAAAAGTTGTGCTTTTTCCTCCCTTCCAAGAAACAGATTTTCTGAATAAGCAGAAATGCCATGCCCCTTTGAGTGTTCAGTGTTAGTACTCCAGCCGTCAGTGTTTTAGTGTTTTTATTCATTCATTCATTTGCTTATAATCCACATATTTTCAGAAAAGACTGGAATTGAAATGGGATGTTTTTTCTCCTTTGAGCAAAGTAAAATTGGAAAAGACTCTAGAGAATGCAAGCAGGCATAGTATTCAAGAGGAAATAGCCAGTTGGCATATTTTAAAGAATGTTTAGCTTTTCTCTATCACTTAGTGGTACTTACAATGCATTAGCCAATTATTTTTAAAAATGGGGCTTTTGGTTGAATGCTATTACTTATAATAGTAAATATTTTATTGCAATAGCCTCAGTTAGAAAGAGAGTCAAAGAATGTCCCATTACTTCTAATTAAACACATTAAAATTGTTTCAGATGTTCCAGGCAGCATTTAATGTTATAGAAATTTAAATGCTTTTTAAGATTTTTTTCCCAAATATTAATAGCCATAATCTACACAATGCTTTTAAAATGTATTAACCACTTCTTAACATGCTTTTTACATATAGTTAGAAACTGGCTTTAAAAAATACAGTGAGAATTATATTCTGTATAAATCCAATTATATGACTGTTGAAAAAGGCACAGCCTTTGGGACAGAAAATAGTAGTCAATGTTGCCAGAGTGGGTGGAGGACTTGACTATTTAGGGACATGGGGGAGCTTTTAGGGGTGAGGGAGTTGTTCTAGATCTTGATCGTAACAGTAGCTCCATGACCACATTGACTTATTAAAACTCACAGAACTGTATATCAAAAAGAACAAATTATACTATATATAAATCTTCATCCTGAATTCATGAGCATCTTCACAGAGAAATTGAAAGGCTTGAGAAATGCTCCCAACAGGTAACTTTTGCCTTCTGTGAAACATCAAGCAATTCCATGATAGCACTGAGAAGCAGAATCAAAACTTTTGCCAGCAACCAGAATAATTCTGTCAGAGCAAGAACCACTTGGCATTTCCACCACTGCTACTACTTGTCACCACAGTCTTGCTCTGTAAAGATGTGTCTAGGAGCTCTGTTACTATCCAACAAATCTGTTAGATGGCACTTCCCCTTGTCTCAACCTCTTAGATGAAGAACAAGGAATCCTTTGCCAAAGTTTATGCCTCCGTTCTTTCCCCATTCCCCCTACATTTCTTGGCTCCTCTCTCATTGCAGTAGAGTCTAGCTTTTTTGTTTGTTTGTTTGGTTGGTTGTTTGTTTCATGCTGTTCCAAATGCTGCTCCCTTCTCTGTCTGCCTTCTGTTGCCCCCCTTTACCCAAAGAGCTGGATTCTGTAATCTTCCCTTTCGTCCTCAGTCTACCATCAAAATAGTTGTTCCCTCACAACTAACTACCCAGTGGGTATAGAAGATCAGTGCATTTCAGGAAATCTTCCCTTGGGCAAATAGCTAAGAATTCAGGTAATTTTTTACCCCTGTGACTTTAGCTCCAGGTTTGAACTGATGTACTTAGAAGATCAAAGGAGAATTTTATTTAATGCATGTGATGTTGCCCCTTTCAGGACTTGGATATTAGTTGAATAGAGATTGACATCCTTCCTCCCTCTCTATAGAGAAGGTACTCATCCTATTCACTAGTTTGCTTTATTCAGCAGTGAGAGCTGTCCCCAGCACTGGGAATACACAGATGAATATAAAACAGCAAGAGTGCTTAAAGAGCCCACTCGTAGTCTAGTTACAGTTTGGAAAAGTTAGCCATCAGTTACACTGGGATAGACTACATGATCAAGGTGACCATATAATTTATTCTATAAGGTGAGACATTTTGAAAGAGAAAGGGGGCACTGCTAGCAATTACCTTCAAGACAACACATATAAACTGTACTGGTCTGAGCAAACTGGACATTGCCTCCGTGTCTAAAATAAAGATGTACAGAAATGGGTAAGAAGCACAGAGAAGAGATGCTGACTCACCCTTGGGATCTGGGAAAGCAGCTCAATAGGAGAGGCATCTCAAAGGATGCAACCCTCTAGCTATGTTTTGAAGGATCTGTAAAATCTAACAGAGCAAAAGAGTGGCGAAAACACCATCTGAACAAAATGGTGCATGTCATAGACAGAGATGAAATTGGGTATTTAGTCCCACTTGTCTGTGCTAAAATTCATATATGATCGGGAAAATAAGGAGGCCTGCCCTGAGTTCTTTTCCAGGTAGAGCACCATCTCTCTCTCTCAAAGGAAGTGAACATCAGGTGATCATTTTTATTAAAGGGGAGATTGAGATACCTAAGTACACAACAGTCTCAGAGAGTAGAGCACAGCCCCTTTCCCTGCCGGGGTTCCCTAACCCACACTGACATTTCTTCCATGCTTCCAGCTGTAAAGAAAAGAGGAAAGGGTACATTTACTTCTTACGTCCCATAGCCTATGAGAAGATTAAGCTAGTATTTAACAATGAAGATAATCAAGGGAAGAATCAATGCAATCCAGACTTTTGGGTTGGGATAGGGCTCTTGGGAAGCCATCCTAATCACTTCCTCTCTGCCATCCTCCACCCTTCAACCACCAGAAGATATGCTTATGGAGCTTCTCCCATTAGCCACAGACATCTAAGTTTCTGTGTATGTATTTGTACCGTTGTTTACATGAATCATTTCTGTCTAATTGGTATGCAGCATAGTAAGTGCTGTGCACATTGCTCACTGTGTCAGATGAAGCCAAATGTAGGTTTGATTTCCTTCTTGACTTAATTTAACATGTGAAAAGAGCAAAACATCAGAATCAGAGAGGAGTGGGTTAAATCTTGGCTCTTTTACTCACCATGTAGGTGGAGCTAGGCACATTATTTAACCTAAGTCCTGTTTCCTTATTTGTGAAATAGGGCCTTATTGCAAAGTTAGCCAGTCTGTTACATGTTATTCTTGGCACATGTTCCTAGCAAAGGTGGGATAGAAATACTGACCTTCCCTGACAAGCAGAGAAAGAAAAAAGTTTCCTTTGGAAAAATGAAGTCCAACTCTGTCCCTGCTCCATTTCTCTCACGCTTCTTTATCTCAGGGGACTCCAGTTGCAAAGATAAAAATAATAGGATGGTGTGTGTGAAGCTTCTCCTATAATGGCTTCTAGACACGCTCTCAGGAAAAGGCACCTGCTGCTGTGCATGTTGCTTTTAATATTAACTGTTTTCGTCATGTTACTCAGCTACTCTAGGGGTAACAAGACTGGGTTAAACAGAAATGTGAGTAAAGACTTTTTGTTTTTTATAACTCTCAACTGAGTATTCCATTATTTAAACCTCCTCCAATAAATAAAATTTACCTAAATATTATTAAAGAAATTTCTGCTTTCTTTTTTTGTAAGTTTTTATTTATTTGAGAGAGAAAGAAAACCTGAGAGGGGGAACGGGCAGAGCCAGGAAAGGGACAGACTCCCCACTGAGCACAGAGCCCAATACTGTCAATCACAGAACCCTGAGAAAGTGATCTGAGCCAAAGTCAGATGCCTAACCAACTGAGCCACCTAGGTGCCCCAGGAAATTGCTGCTTCTTCTTCTTTGTTTTTTTCCTAAAGATTTTATTTGTCTATTTTTCGATGGGAGGAGCATAAGCAGGGAGAGCAGCAGGCAGAGGGAGAAGCAGGCTCTCCACTGAACCAAAAGCCACATGTGGGACTCGATCCCAACCCACAGAGCCACGCAGGCATTGCAGAATTGTTGCTTTTAAAAATCTTATCAGCGGGGTACCTGGGTGGCTCAGTTGGTTAAAGCCTCTGCCTTCAGCTCAGGCTCAGGTCATGATCTCAGGGTCCTGGGATCAAGCCCCACATTGGGCTCTCTGCTCAGCAGGATGCCTGCTTCCCCCTCTTTCTCTGCCTGCCTCTATGCCTATTTGTGATCTCTCTCTGTCAAATAAATAAATAAAATATTTAAAAAAAAATTGTATCAGCTAAATTTTGCAGATGATCATGTTTCTTAGATCCATATTTCAAGTGTAATTTTTATGAATTATGAAAGTTAAGGACACTTAAAAGTATTTTGTCAATGTCATGATTTTGGTAGGGAAAAGCTGGTTAATGAATTTAATGTGCTGGACAGTGGAATCTACTTGAAGCTAGTTCCTTGTTAGAACTGGGTAATAAAAAAAGAAAAAGGAACTGGGTAACTAATTCATACCCACACTCAAAGTAAATGTTTTACTTACTGGGTGTATCCACCATACTGCATCCATTTGTCATAGAGCATTTCTCACTCAAGCTACAAAAACCCACACACTTACCAGCCCAGTCAATGTTCTATATCCTTGTTTTCACTGAAAATTGAAAGAAAAAATATATTAATGTTATTGTAGAAACTTGTATTATCATCACATACTACCTTTGCTTTTTTTCCTGATAATGTGTTTAAGATAGGAAAAATCAGATGCTTTCTCTCAAAGTAAGAATATTGACTCTTAACACTGCCAAGTTAGAGGACAGGGAATATACCATTGCATTTTGAATATGTTTTAAGGGGAATGGAACAGAATTTTTATTTCAGCCTGCCTTTTTTGCTCTTATAATTTCCTCTGACTGGAATATCTTTTCTTCTTAACCTGGAAAACCTAAACTCATCACTCAAGATCCAATTTATTGTTACTCATGGTGGGAAGCCTTCCCTCAAGCCCAGTAGGCGAGATTAATTGCTCTTTCTTCTGCTTTACCCTTGTGGTTTCTTTATCCAATTGTATCACCTAACACAGTGTATTAGAGCTATCTGGGCAGAAGATTACCTTCCCTGGTTTCTCAGAGAGCCTTGGGCTTACCTGTCCTTGTAGCCTCAGACCCTGCTCCGTATGTGTTTATTTATTTCAACATTTATTTATTTGTTTGTTTGTTTAGTTTTAAAGATTTATTTATTTATTTGACAGAGAGAAACACAGCTAGAGAGAGAACACAAGCAAAGGGAATGAGAGAGGGAGAAGCAGGCTTCCCACCGAGCAGGGAGCCCAATGCGGGACTCGATCCTGGGACTCCAGGATCATGACCTGAGCTGAAGGCAGATGCTTAATGACTGAGCCACCCAGGCACCCCAACATTCGTTTATTCCTCAAATACATATCTAACATCTACTGTTCCCATTGACTATTGCTACATAGCAAATCACCCTGAAAACCAATGGTGTAAAAACCGTCACTTTGTTAGATTTGACTGTTTGGGGTCAGAAATTGGGAAAAGGCTCAGCCAAGCTTGATTAGGTGTTAGTTAAGCTTGTCTCCCATGACTGTACTCAGGGAGTGGCTAGAGTCAGAACAGCCAGAAGCTGGCTATGCCTTGTGTTCTCTTTGGCAGCCCCAACCTCTTTCCACGTTGTTTCTCCAAGTGAGCTAGTTTGAGCTTCCTCACAGCATGGTGGCTGTAGGGAGTTGAAATGTTTACTAAGCAGCTTATGGGTTCACAAGTGAATATTCAAGGTAGCAAGATGGAAGGTGAGTCACCTAGGCTCAGAAGACACAACACCCCATTTTTCTAACATTACACTAATGATTAAGGAATCACCAAGCTGACCAGATTCACAGTAAGGGAAATTAGATTCTACCTCTTAATGAGAAAGTTGCAAGATTCTAGGGAATCAGTCAGGATGGAAAATCTAACTGTGGCCACCTTTGGGAAGTACAATCTGGCATACCTCCCACGTGTCATGCATTTCAGTGGGCCCTGAGGAAACCACAGGAATAGGACAGCCACAGTCCCTTCCTCATGGGACTTACAGAAGGTAAATACAGAATGCAGATAAATTGAAAAAAAACCTCATAGAAATAGCAGAAGGGAAAGGCAGAGTACATAATTTAAAAAGATAATTTCTGTAGTCATAAAGGAAAAAATATATGTGATTCTGTAGAGTTATAAAAAAAAAGGCCTCATTAAAGAAGTAACTTTGGGGTAGAATACTAAATGGCAAAAAGCAATGGCTTATGCCAGGAGCTGGGAGAAGTGCCTTCCAGGAAGACACCCCAGCAAGAACAAAGGCCCGGAGATGGGAATGAGATCCACTGATTTGAGAATGAGGAGGGAACCGTGTCACTGAGGTGCCCTGTGTGGATCAGGAGAGGAACAAAATAAAGCCTCAGGAAAAAAAATAATAAATAAATAAATAAATGAATAAATAAATGAAATATGAAGTCTCAGAAATGCGATCCTTAAAGACCATGATAAAAATGTTGGATTTGGGGCACCTGGGTGGCTCAGTGGGTTAAAGCCTCTGCCTTCGGCTCAGGTCATGATCTCAGGGTCCTGGGATCGAGGCCCGCATCAGGCTCTCTGCTCGGTGGGGACCCTGCTTCCTCCTCTCTCTCTGCCTGCCTCTCTGCCTACATGTGATCTCTCTCTCTGTCAAATAAATAAGATAAAATATTTTTTAAAAATGTTGGATTTTATTTCAAATAGAATATGAATCATTGGAGGCCTTAATGCAGAGATGTGACATGACCTGGTTAAAAGAGCACTCTGGCTGAAGTAGAGAGTGCGTTGAAGAGAAAAAGGAAGAGAGCACAGAACTGGTTAGGAAGCAATTTGTAATTGGCAGGACAAGAGCAACTAGAGGCTTGATTTAGGGTAATAGTAGATGAAATGGAGAAAGAAAGATACCATGTATTTTGAAGGTAGAGTTGGATAAATTTGTACCTTAATTGTAAAAAATTTTCTACCACATTTTATGGTTAGTTGTGCATGGGCTATAGGTATGCCCCTCAGTCATTAGATTCATAAGTCTTCAAAGGGTAGGGACTAGTTCTTACTTTTATTTTCCACAACACTTACTGCAGTTTAAGTCCTTAAAATATAGCTGTTGAAGTGAATTTCATTCTTCTTGACAGTTTCTATTTCTTAAAAATACCTATAATTTCTTTTTCTTTTCTTTCTTTCTTTCTTTTTTTTTTTTAAGTAGACTCCCTACCTAGCATGGAGCCCCATGTGGGGCTGAACTCACAACCCTGAGATAAAGACCTGAGCTGAGATCAACAGTCAGGTGCTTAACTTAACTGAGTTATAGGTGCCCTTTAATTTTCTTATTTAAAACCACAGCAATTTCTTTAAAATATATAAAAATTGGCTTTTTAAATAAATTTCTACTTGTGGCTTTTTATTAAAAATTTAAAAATTTCCTTATTTTAATTCTTCCCCTCCCTGAACACAAATAGAGGTAGATAGATGGGTGGACGGATGGATGGTTGAATGGATGATTAGGTGAGGTGCCATTGCACTTTCATAAAACAGGAATAAACATTTGTTTCAGTAGTGGTGGTTGCTGCCTCCCGCATTCTGATGCAGGAAGGTGTTACTCATAATTTATGATCTGTATATAAGTTCTAATGAGTTGGTACACTGAGTTGAATTTCTTACTGCCTAACAAACTTAAAAACAATTGATTTTGCACTTTGACCTGTTTTCCACTTCCTGATTTTGTTTGTAATATTTTTAAATTCTCTCTTATTGAAGATTTCATTTCTAGAGCAGTTTCTGAAAGATGAGTGTTTGACCCTTTGTGAATATGAAGTTCTGAAATCTGTAATTGAGATTGAATATATAAAAATCTATCTTGTTAGGGGAAAAAATTATTTCCTGACCTTTTACATTCAAATACTAAAGAAAGGCATGTCTAACTTTACCTTTAAGATTATATTAGGCTCTTCATTTTCCACAATATTTATTAATTTACTTAGTTGAGAATGTGATGATATTTTATTTTATTTATTTTTTTAAAGATTTTATTTATTTATTTGACAGAGAGATCACAAGTAGGCAGAGAGGCAGGCAGAGAGAGAGGAGGAAACAGGCTCCCTGCTGAGCAAGAACCCAATGCGGGCCTTGATCTCAGGACCCTGAGATCATGACCTGAGCTGAAGGCAGAGACTTTAACCCACTGAGCCACCCAGGCGCCCCATGGTGGTATTTTAAAAGTTGTTACAAATTATATGTTTTTCTAGGTATTTAAAAATATTGATACCCCCACTATATCTATTATTTGTTATTTCTTTATTACTCTAGCCTCACTTTAATAAACTTCATGTCTCCTATGTATTTCATTTACTTATATCATGTTGCGTTCCTAAAAGAACTTGAGATAGTTTATCAAAGTACACATGAAGTACACACTGGGAAGAAAAATTGTAGAGAAATTAAAGATGCCAATATTCCACTTGCCTAAAATGTAAGTGATATTAATTAAGACAGCCTAAATTCTTACCAGGGAATCCTTCCTGCCTCTTAGAGTATGATCCATAGTACATGTTCAATAAACCCTTGTTGGATTAGTATCTGAGGGAAGCTTACAAAACATAACACAGTGGATCCATTCGTGTATTTGAGATGCACAATTTTGGCTCAGAGCTTTCTGCTAAAAATAAGCAGACAAAAATACTGCCAGTTACACAGTCCTGGATGTCCATAAGGTGAAATGAAACCCTTTGATAAGGAGATACGCAGCTCTCTCTAGGCATAAAAATGCAAACATGTCTATCCAAATCCAATGGATTGTCATGAAGAGAACATTGAGTAATGTAGTACTAACAATCCACATTCTTAAAATAGAAAACAATGACTTCTTGGAGGGCTTGGATGGCTCAGTTGGTTAAGCATTTTGGCTCAGGTCATGATCTCAGGGTCCTGGAATGGAGCCCAGAATAGGGCACACTGCTCAGTGGGCAGTCTGCTTTTCCTTCTCCCTTTGACCTTCCCCCTCAACCCCATTCATGCTCATTCTCTCTCTGTCTCTCAAATGATTAAACTAAAAAAATCTTTAAAAAAGTACAATGACTTCTCAATGAGTATTAAAGTTTTTTTTTCCTTATCCTTTGCAATCCAAGTGTAACTTTGAATATTGAGACTTAAGGCTCCTAAGAAAGAGGTAGACCACATTCTTCTAGCTAATTTTCCATGCATACTATTTCTCACATGTATGCTTTTAGAGAGCTTGAAATAAAAATTGTTTCAAGGTTATGTTTGATGTCAAGAATATAGGGTATGCAGAAGGGGCTTCTGTGAAAATGAAGAGCCAGGCTTATAAAGAGGTAATTGAACTAATATTAAAGTTTATATCATCTGATTAATGAATCACCAGTACCTCTGTGAATAGACAATGATCACACTTCTACATGGAGAAAGGATAAGAAAGTGTAGATTGTTAGGGCGGAGATTTTTCTCAGAAAACATTTTGAGGGGCGCCTGGGTGGCTCAGTTGGTTAAGCGACTGCTCAGGTCATGATCCCGGAGACCAGGGATCGAGCCCTGCATTGGGCTCCCTGCTCAGCGGGAGGCCTGCTTCTCCCTCACTCACTCCCCCTGCTTGTGTTCCCTCTCTGGCTGTGTTTCTCTCTGTCAAATAAATAAAATCTTTAAAAAAAAGAAAAAAGAAAGAAAAAGGAAACATTTTGGGACCCACCCCAGTATGAATGAATGTGTGGCCTAAGACTCTGCATTCTTGAGAGGTGCAACATGACTGCTCTTTTTTTTTTTTTAAGTGAGGTAATAGTTGACACACAATGTAACATTTGTTTCAGGTGTGCAACATGGTAATTCCACAAGTCTCCATGTTACCCTATGCTCACCATGTGTGTAGCTACCATCAGTCACCATACAGTGCTCTAACAATACCATTGACTATGTTCTCTGGGCCATGCCTTTTACCCATATGACTTGCACCTTCCATAATTGGAAGCCTGAACTTCCCACTCCTCTTCATCCATTTTGCTCTTCCCTCCATACCCCGCCCCCCTGCAACCGCCGGTTCTCAGTATTTACATTACCACTCTATTTTGTGCAAGATAATTTTTAAGGAGCTATTTACCAAATGCACATGGTTATCATGAGGGAAAATCTTAATAAGGTGCATCTAAAAAGGCTAACACTGAAGCATCCAAGACAAAAAGTTTTCAGACACAGTCTCATTATCACCGGATGAGTTGAATTGCTAGCAGGAGCTGCCAACCTGATGTCCACAGAACCTTAGATGATCCGACGTGGATTGTATCACATTTGTTGTTATTGTTTTGTACATCTGCGGATTTGTTCTGCATAGAGTTCTCGGACTTCTCGAATATTCAAAGAACTCTGTGTCCCAGCAAATTTAGTTATATTGCAGAAGTAAATGACCACTTATACATTGATGAATATCTAAAATAGAAGATAATGTTGGAATTGGGATAATGGGGCCAGAACCATTCCATTGTGCAAGAACACAGTATCAAGGCAGTTTTTTTGGGGGGCCACTTGTGATTTGTGGTAAAACCTTGTCCTCCCTGTGTGGAAGACTGCTTCTGAACCCTTCATACTGGTTAAGATAACAAATGCATATTGAAAGAAGACTGTACATGGTACCAGTTTGTGATTGCTCATATCTTTTAGGGATTTGGGAACTGGAGCTAAGGACTAATTCAAGGATGTTACTCAGAATGATTATATAAGTTGCAGAAACTGACTCAGGGATAGACAGAAAACTGAGTGACTCCGGAAATCCTGGCAGAAGGAATTTTACCATCTTCTCAGAGCAAGTGACTGGAATGAATCAACTAAGCATCATTTCTGTCTTTGTTTCAAAAATTAAATTGAAGGAGGGAGAATCAAACAGGCAGAGTTTAGAATACTGTTATTCAAAGTGTGGTTCTCAGGGACACCCAGGTGGCTCAGACAGTTAAGCATCCGACTCTTGATTTTGGCTCAAGTCATGATCTCAGAGTCCTGAGATGGAGCCCTGCATCGGGCTCCCCTCCTTTATCTTTGGTGTCTGCCTTCCTATAGAGAGTGAATGTATTTTGGTGTTCTTTTTACCATACAGTAAGGGAACTTCACATTACAGGAAGGGCCTGTGGTTGTATACTTCAGCCAGGGTGCTTAGGTCTGTCTAAATCGGGGATAAAATATCAGAAAACTGTACTGCTCACTTAAGCAATTTTAAATCAGCTCTATGTATAGTATAAGTAATAGAACTGACTTTATGATTTTCATTGATTTCACTTATGAGTTTGTCTCTCCAGCAGGAAAGAATAGTGTCAGATATGGCACCGCTTTGAACCTTAACAAGTATTCCCTTTGAGGTTTTCTTTTAAATACACGAGTCATTAGAGAGTTGTTTATTTGTCTTGTTCGGTTTACTCCCTCATACACAGGAATATTTATCATTCTTGCAAATACTTCATTATACAAGGATTTAAATGTTTCAAATGGATTACCTCGGCCCCATGAATTACTTAGATGAGTAGTTTTATATAATACTTCAAATTGGAAATCCCCTCTTAAGGGCCTTTTGTTCTATTGGTTCTATTGGCTTGAGTCTATTTTAGAAGAAAAAACAATGACATCACTGTTGTAACAAAAATTGAGCTCCAGATTTATTTGTCATGATAGACATGTTTTCGGGAAGGGTTTTATGAAAGTAATGATTATGTTCCTTTTACTGTTGATTCTCTTCTTATGAATATGAAGAAATGTTAATTGATATGGAAAAAGTCCATCTCTCTAGGACCTCTGATGCCTGTTCCGTGTAGTCTGTGTGACCCAACCAAATAACAACACTGTATATTATTAGCCTGGTGCTTACTCAAAAATAGGATAATTAACTGCTGAATCTTCTCCACTCTTCCTCTCTTTTCCTTGGAGATTTTCCAACCAATAAATCACTAACCTAACACTTGAATTTATAAGACAAAAGCCCAAAATGGTGTAGCTAAAAGAATGAAAATTTTAATGTAATTTTTCCTAAATAGTATGTGTACGTTATCTTTGAACTCAAGGGGCAGAAGTTTGGGGCTGAGAGGGAGCTTCAAATGAGAACATGCACTCTGTGCTCTTTTTCCCTGACACTTATTTTTCTCATGCATTTTCATCAATTTATATTTGCTTTTCTTAGCTGTCATTATTTATCCTGTAATATATGCATTGTGAGTACTTTTCTCTTACGGCTAATTGTAAGCATCCATCTCTTCGAATATGTACTCAGAAAGTGAAGTCCAAAATAGCCTTGTTATTTTCTATACAGCAGTTTAATCATTACGCTCTCATGTGATTTCATCTCCACTGAGATGTGCTTCCTGAGAAAATGTAGAGTTGTGGCGTGTTTGTTAAAATTCAAGTTGAATAAATTACCGTAATATTCAGAACATAGGCAAGGGTAAAACAATATATTCAGAAATCCTGTCTTGCATGCATAATGCACCACACTGTTCCTATTTTAAGACATACTGTGTTATTATGGATGGTTATATGTCATCATTAAGTACAGGTCAGTGTTGCCTAGGTAACAATCAACTTTCAGAACAAACAGCTTTTCTTTACCGTCATAAATTCAATGCCATCACTGAATTACAGAATGCACCCTTCAAGCAGCTTAGAGCAATTAGGTTTACTTACCCCAAACTCTAACCATAGACTGTACAGAGTTAAGTAAAATAATTAACCTCTTGTACTATGAAAGGAAAGCCTGATAAAAGGAGAGATATAAAGCCATATTTTAAAACCGATCAAGGGGTCAAAAATGCCACAGTGGTTTAAATTCTACATTTTTCAAAGGAAACTGGAGTCCGACATTTCTGAATGTTAATCTCGTAAATCTTTGCTTAACTTTTTGTGCCAAAACTTAGAGATACTCATTGTTATCTACATTTTCAGCTCCATCCATTTGCAGCAAACCATGTTCCCAGAAAGCTTAGAAAGCAATTTCATTTATACTGAAGTAGTATAAAATTTTCACTTTGGATCTCTGTAGGGAAGCATGGGTTATTGAAGGTTTTCTTTTGAGAAACAATTACTCCATCCATTTACTGAATATTGTTTATTTTTATGTTGTTGGAAATGCCCCGTGGGCCTCTTAGATCTTACTGGAAGAACCAATTTAGGAAGAAAATACCCAATTAGCTCAAAATTTTACAGTGTACAGCGTTTGCATTCTTTGAGAGTCAATATGTTTGTTTTGAAGTCTGTGTGATTCCTAAGTTGTTAGCCTGGCTTTTGAATCTGTTCCTCATCTTGGCATAGTCATGAAGATATGTTTGCTCATTTACAGCTATTAAACCTCACGCCCAAAAGGTTTTGTAGTCCTTCCAATATCCCTAATAATTCTATATTTGTAGTGGAAGGTTAGCTGTTGTGCTAATTCATAGCATGCGAAGATATCTGCAGTTGCCTATTTTGGATCTGTGATATCCAAATCGGAAGGTCTGGGCTTTGGTGAATATTTATTCCATCAATCAGAGAAATTTTTACTTTGGCTTCATGCTTGCTAATCTTAGAAGTGGTCAGTTGCCCAGCTTCCTGGGCTTTCCAGTTCTACCTCCAGCCTCTATCTCAGAGCAGATGAGGTGGCCTCACGATTTAAATATCTTTAAGACCCTCTGATAACCATCTCCTAGCCTGCTGTCATTACATATTAAAATCCCCAGCAAACCTGCAATTTTTTTTTGGGGGGGGGGACTAGTAAAGGTAGATAAAATTTATTGAGCAAATCTGTGGGTCAAGTCCTATCCTCTTTGAGGGTCATGGCCCCACATTTTTGCAGACAGGATCAGCAAGCATAATGGGTTGGGAGCAACACCATTGTATGTACTCATTCAGAGACTTTTCTCAATAACTTTCCTCTCACTCTCTTTCTCTCCCTTCCTCCTTTCCTGTCTCCCCACCTTTATCTTTAGTCTTTCCCTGTTTCTTAACTTCTTTCTTCAGAGTAAATGTACATTTGTAGTGCTCTTATCCTAGGAATTTCTAAATTCTTTTCACCCTGCCTTCTTTTGTCTCGACTTTTTTCACATATATATTTACACAGTTTACCCTTGAACAACATGGAGGGTAAGGGTGCCAACACCATGAAAAGTGGAAAATCTTGTCTTGATAGTGTCTGACTTACTTATCACTAAATGCCTAGCACATGTAAGGCACTTATTTGTATCTCCTTAATTTATTAGTCAGGTACAAAAGCTTTAAGTGCTTTAAGCATGTGCTCAGAAATCTAATATAAGGTTCATTTGTACTGCCCAGATTCCTTGCAGTAGATCACAGGTGACTATGAACATGTTATTTTGCAAAATTTGAATTTAAATTGGGCCTAATGTGACTCTCCCGAGTTCGTTATGAAAGGAAAGAGAGTCCCTTAATTCTCAAATACTGTTTCAAAGCTAAGGGAATTCATGCCATGTCTATATTCTGTTTTCTCCAAACTGATAAGGCCAGCCCATCATGAACAATCTACCACATCAAATATTTTTAGAAGACATTTCTAAAGGCATTCCTGAAAGTAGGTATAATGTTAAATAATGCTGTTAAGTAATGCTGCATAAAAATGTCAAAAAAAGTTCAAATTGGTAGAGCATCTTTTCTTACTCCGCTCTGTGTATATGTGTATGTGTACATAAATTTTCTTTTGGTGTTCATTATTCCCAAGAAGGCTAAGGACTGGTTTATCTAGCTATGGAAGTCCTAGTTAAAGGTGATACTTCTACTTAAAAATTGCTATTTATTGGGGCAAATGACTATTATATACTTATTTATCTAATTTGTATTTTTCTTTAGAATTTCTTTTTTGAAAGATGGAGGACTTAAAATAGCCAATGTGACTAAAGCCGATGTTGGAACTTACACCTGCATAGCAGAAAACCAATTTGGAAAAGCAAATGACACAACACGCTTGGTTGTTACAGGTAGAGACATTTCTTAAGGATTGCCTTATGTAGAGATAAACACTGGTATGTTATTAAGATCAAAGGAAAAAAAACAAAATTTTTACAATATGTAGTGCATTATGAAGATAGAACCTGTTTCCCGATTATTTTAAACAGGTGGAAGTCAAGAGAACAATTCTTAATCTTTCTTCACACACCACAGTGTGCACCAGGGAACACATTAGTTATGTGCTGGTATGATGGGCAGAAGAATTAAAAATAGCATATGCTGATGATCAATTTTTATGCTATTCTATTATGTCAAATTTTTTGAATGCAGTCTTTCACAATATTTTCTGGAGATGTTTAAGTCTGTGGAATAATCTTTGCTATCAGTGAGAGTCACTTAGAGTTGTGGATATATGTTGTTTATTTATTCACTCAAGAAAAAAGTGAATACCTACTATATGTCAGGTGCTTGGCCTGTATTGGCAAACAAAGTGACAAAGATGCTGCCCTCGTGAATCATACCTTTTACTGGATGTACAAAGAAAACACATAGTAGGAATAAAAGACAAGAAATTATTAGAAGGAAAAAATTGCAAATAATTGAGGAAATACAGAGCAGTGGATGATAGAGGTAAGTGGGAGCAGAAACACTGTGACTGGAATAGACCCAGTGAGAAAGGGAGGTTTAGACAAAGATTTTGTGGACACGGAGGTGTAAAGTTATAGATTCCTTGGGCACAATTGTGGAGGAGATTTGTAGACCTTGTTAGGACTTTAGCTTTTAGTTGAAGTGAGAAGTGGAAGCTGGTGCAAATCAACAGAGGAGTGGCATGAAGTGAAGATTTAATCTCGCTGCTCTGATGACAACACACTGTGGGGAATCAAGAGTAAAAATGGGACAGATCTCAGAAGACCATGGCTGCAATCCAGGCTGGAGATGATAATGACCCAAGTGAAAATAGCAGCAGAGGAATTGATGGGAAAGGAGCAGATGCTTTAAATACTTCGCTTGTGGAGTCAATAGGAGTTGCTGATGAATTGGATGTGAAGCCTAAGAAAAAGGAGACAAGGATGGTTGCAGGGTATTAAGTGAATAAGAGAAAGAATGACAGTCAAAACAACTGAGATGGGAAGGTTGCACAAGTTTGGGAAAAGGTAGACCAGGAGTTCAGTTTGAATATGTTAAGTATGAATTGTTCATTAGGCTCTATTTGTGTAAAGCAGACCACGATATTCTAGCATTAGCAATTAATCCAACCTTTCAGTGGGTTAAAATAGCAAATACTCTTTTGCTTATACAGCAAGTCCATGGTGGGTCATTCATACTGTCTTCATTCGGGAATAAAGGGTCCCAGTGCCTCCACCATCTGGCACATTGCCCATCACAGTGGAAGAGAAAAGACTTCAGATGATCTTTTAGCCTGTCAGTGCCACACATAACTCCATTCTTATATTTCTTTGGCCAAGCATTAGCATTTGGTTATGCCTCAATTCAAAGGTGTTGATAATGTAATCCTACTGTATGTTTTTTAAGGAAACTGTAGTGAATAGTAATGTCTGTTGTAACACTCAAGTATGTGTCCCAGAGAGGAATTTGGTTATATAAATCTGGGTTTGAGGAGAGAGATGAAGGATAGAGATACACATTTGGGAGTTGTTAGTATATAGATATATACTTGAAAAGCAATGACTAGCTAAAATCAGCAAGAGTGAGCGAAGATAGAGAATGAGAAAAACCAAGGACTGAGCTTGAGGTAGTCTAATATAAGATTTAGAAAGAGAAGAAGGACCAGATAAGGAATGACCGGTGTGGACAGTTCTAGAAAACAAAGAGAGTTTGGTGTTCTAGAAATCAAGCAAAGAAAGTGAACTGACAGGACGACAATGATCAAGGGTAGTAAATGATGCTGAGTGGTCAATTAAGTAAGATAAGATTGGAAAATGTGCCATTGGTTTGCAGAGGGGTGATTACTGGGAACCCTGACAAAAGCAAATGAGTTGCGGGAAAACAGAGACTAACTGGAATGGATTAAAGAGGGAATTTACTAGAGGAATTGTAGACAACATGTATAAATGATTCTTTCAAAGACTCTTCAGTAACATGGAGTCAACGAATGTGGAGCACCGATGGAAAAATGCAGTCACAAGAAGTTTAATTCATAATAGGTAGGAGAACTGTTATGAAGATAGGGAGAAGGAAATGTACATGGGGACATTTGGGAGGAAAACACATTAATTAACATTTTAACTTAGGATCCCTCTTATAGTACCTGTTCCATATGTCTTTTGTGTGGTCTTTCAAATGTTTGAGTCTATTTAAATTTTGGTAGCAATGCAGTTTTGAGTCATTCAAAGTCAGTGAGAATTCAATGGTTTCTATTTCTACCCCCATATTTCACAAAGCAGTAAAACTAAGTTAAAATTGATTTTGTAATAGTATTATAATTCTTGTTTACAGGTGACTTTAATTTTTAACTGATAAATTCTATTAATTCAAATATCCTAATTCTTGTATCAAGAATTGGTGATCCAATGAAAGACATTGCACAGCTGCATAAAAATGTCTCTATTAATCCTGAAGACTTTTAATCATGTACCTAAATGTTAGATTAACCATCAGCTCATGAAAATGCTTTCATCAAAGTAAAAATGCCAATGTTTTACTTAAACCTTTCTTGTTTCCTTAATAGAACCAACGAGAATCACTTTGGCGCCATCCAACATGGATGTCTCCGTTGGCGAAAGTGTCATTTTGCCCTGCCAAGTGCAGCATGACCCCCTGTTAGACATCATGTTCACCTGGTATTTCAATGGCGCCCTCACGGATTTTAAGAAAGATGGATCTCACTTTGAGAAAGTTGGTGGGGTAAGTTGTGCCCCTTTCCCCCTGCTATTTATATCACCGGTGACTCTGACACATTGTCCCTAAAAAAACATCTGGCCCATATATTATGCTCAAGAAATGGTTGTTCTATGAGTAAATCTGCATTCCCAATTCTGTTGTGATCTAATTTTATTATTGTTGTTCCCACAAAGTGAACACAGTTACTTCAAGCTATAAATTACAATTTTAATCAAAATTGATGTTTGTTTTATTTATCACTTTGCCTAGTTCTACATGTGATCATGATAATTTTGTCATTACTACCCTATGGGAGGAGAAAGTTTTCATATACAAGTGTTGGTTTTCAACATGATATATTTATTATGAAGTTGAAACAAGTCACATTTGCTAAGTGCCTCCTTTTTGTTAATCCAAGAGCTTTATCCACATTAATCCTCAGCATCACTCTGGGCATTAGCAGTGAGAGTTTTCATTTTACAGATGCACAGACTAAGGATTTGAAAACTTTATTGACCTGCTCAGGGTCACTGAGCTCGTTAGTGTGGACCCTAGTTTCAAGCCTAAATCTTTATGTGCTCAAAATACAAACATTTTCTTATGTCCCATTCTGTCTCCTCATTTGTGATGGTTCTATGTGAGGAAGAATTATGGATTTCAAGGAAGAACCGGCACTTTGAGGAGAACCGTTAAGAATTGACCTGATGCTGGTGAGCCACACAAACTAAAAGAGACCCCCCCTCCTCCGCCCAGCTGGTCATATAACTATGAATCCAGAATCAGCAGGCCAGTTGCCCCTGGGGGCCTGTTTGCAGTGACTTGGGGACAGCTTCATTCAGTTTGGCTAAGATGTCAGTGATGTAGAGTAGGGATCAAGGTTTGTCCTTTGGATGAAAAAAAATTAAAACAACAAAATATGGCCTGCTGGACAACTCAGTTTTATTCATTTGACAAAGATTTCATTGTAAATATAAGTATATGTACAACAGCCATATCAACCTACTAGGATCATGTGCAATTTAAAAGGATAATGTTATGCCTTCAATTTTGTACCCCCCAACCCCCCCCAAAAAAAGATTTGTTCAAGTCTTAAAGCCTAATTGTGAAATAATAGAATATGTTGATTTCTGCCCGTGGGTCTTCCCATAGAGCTCCTAAAACCATTGGAATTTCCTGGGTGATAGGAGTGCTTTTCTTCTAAGGAGGTGTCTCTCTGTGGGCTTTAGAATAGCTTGAGGATGAAGGTTGGTCAGCAGAAAAATCCATGATCTGAAACTTGGAAGTTTTATCTCTGTCACTCGTCCTCTGAGAAGGGGAGAGGAGCTAGAGACTGAAGTCATAATTGATCAGGCCTATGTCATGAAGCTTCCATTAAAATCCCAGAAGTATGACGCTCTGTAAGTTGGTGAGCTCATCTATGTGCCAGGAGGGTTGCACACCTCATCCTTTATACCTCTTCATCTGGGTGTTCATCTTCATCCCTTATTGTATCCTTTATAATAAACTGGTACATGTAAATAAATGTTTCTCTGAGTTCTGTGAGCTGTGCTAGCAAATGATTGAACCTAAGGAGTAGGTCATGGGAACCCCAGTTTATAGCCAGTCAGTCAAATGTGCAGGTAACAGTCTGAGCTTTTGTACCTAAAGTGGGGGGAGTTCTCTGGGACTAAGCTCCTCTTAACTCATGGGATCTGATGCTACCTCCAGGCAGATAGTGTCAGAACTGAATTACAGAACATCTGACTTGCATCAGAGGATTCCTTGGTGTGGAGAACACACAGACATCTGGTATCAGAAGTATTGTGGTGTGTTCTGAATGTAAGTGTGGCAGCTGACAGGAAAGGAGATACAGACATTTTTTTAGTTACACCAATACCTCACAGGGTGATCTTATTTGAAATTAGGGTTATTGAAGATACCCTTAGTTAAGTTACAGTGACATCATAATGGAGTAGAATGGGGCCTAATCCAATATAATTGATGTCTTTATAAGAGAGAGAGATTTGATGAAGGAGATAGAGGAATACAAGCTTGGAATTATAAAAGAAGTCATGAGATAAAAAATACAACATAGGGGGTATGGTCAATAATATTATAACAACTTGCTATGGTGACAGATGCTAACTACACTTACCACAGTGAGAATTTTAGAATGTAATTGGAGATTCACTATGAAGTACACCTGAAAGTAATACACTATTGTGTATGAATTATCGCTCAATAGCAAATTCTGAAGAGGGAAATTTAGACACAAACATACAGAAAGAATACTATGTAAAGACATGGACACTGAGGGAAGGTGGCGATGTGAAGACTCAGGCAGAAATCAAAGCTATGCTTCCACAGGCCAAGGACTGCCGGCAGCTTCCACAAGTTGGAAGAAGCAGGGAAGGATTTTCTCCTGGAGATTTTTGGAGAGGGAGCTTGACTTCAGGCTTCTGGCCTCTAGAACCATCAGGGAATAAAGTTCTGTTTTTCAAAGCCACTCCATTTGTGTTACTTTGTTACAGCAGCCCTAGTAATGAATACAGATGCTCTCTTAAAAGAAAAGGAAAGGGGCACCTGGGCGGCTCTGTTGTTAAGCCTCTGCCTTCAGCTCAGGTCATGATCCAGGAGTTCCAGGATCAAGCCTGGCATCGGGCTCCCTGCTGTGCAGGAAAGTCTGCTTCTGTCTCTCTCATGCCCCGTGCTTGTGTTTCCTCTCTCGCTGTGTTTCTCTCTGTCAAATAAATAAATAAAATCCTTTAAAAAAAAAAAAAAAAAAAGAAAGGAAAAGAAAAAACAGAGATGTTTCCATACCTCGCTGTAGTTAAGTACAATCTCATTGTCATTTCTATTTTCTATCATCTGGCTTACTCCATTTTTGAAGTTCTAGTTTACTTAATTATTCTCACTGATTCAAGGCTTTCGAGAACTTCAATTGCTACAACCTATTCGCATTTCTTTCACAATTATTTTAAATGTCCTTTTAAAAAAGGTCACACGTTTCTTCTATGGCACTAGAAAAGGCATACATCAGATTCTCAACCAACTCTGCTCCATTCTCAGGGTTTGTCGTTTGCCTTTCTTTGGAGGGAAAGCAAAGGAAAAGAGGAAAGATTAGGATGTTACCTTCATAAAGTCCCCATAGCCAGTCTGGAAAGGGCTTCTCCTGTACCCCAGCTCTTGTCATAACCTTAATTCTTAGATAAAGTATCTTACTTGAAACATTAGTTACCTTTGCTGTCTACTGTAGGTAATTGTCTTGGTGATTTATCTGCTAGATCTTAAATTATTGATGGGATTTTGTTTTGTTTTGTTTTGTTTTGTTGGTTTTTTAAAAAAATTGTATTTATCTGACAGAGAGAAACACAGCTAGAGAGGGAACACAAGCAGGGGGAGTGACAGAGGGAGAAGTAGGCTTCCTGCTGAGCAGGGAGTCTGATGCAGGGCTCGATCCCAGGACCCTAGGATCATGACCTGAGCCAAAAGCAGACACTTAACGAATGAGCCACCCAGGCAGCCCCCTCAGTGGGGTTTTATCCAATGCAGTGTTGTCCATCTTAACTAATGCTAAAGAAATATGTAATGAGACTAGAAACCCAAAGTAGTTTGATGTAAATATTCCTCAAATATTCTTTTTATTTAAAGTTTATTTATTTATTTATGTCATCTCTATACCCAACGTGGAGCTCAAACTCACAACCCCAAGTTGAAGAGTCATATCCTCTTCCAACTGAGCCAGCCAGGCACCACTCATAAAACATTCTTAAAGAAGGGATCACTTTAAACTGAGCTAGATTACTGCTTACTGTAAGAGGAGCTTGGAGTTAGGAATATTTGAAGTTTTCATGTAATTTGTCTGTTCCTGCCTTACCTATAGGTCCTATACAAGGTATGAAGTCATTGTTTCAGCAGAGTCAGGTATCTAAAACATGACATTTTATAAATTAATCCTATCACTTGCCAATTCTGTTCTTTTTCTAGCATTCTAGTTCATGGCCTGTGAATTTTTTTTTTTACTGACTTGTACCATTAGTAACTTAATATTCTCTCATCAGTATAAAACAGGAAGCCACACATTATGACATTACCCTTAAGCACGGGCAATTAAGTAAATTGGTTTTCCATTGCATGGAAGGGAATCACAAGCAAGTCTTGTCTTCCAATTGTGTATTCATTGCAGTGTTCACATTAATACCTAGAAAGTTGACTTTACTTTATCCAGTATGCTTCTAAATACATCTCCTAGTTTCAAAAACAGCAAAATGTGAGTAGGAAAGTTGCCAAGACAAGTGGATAGTAAGAACCCTACTTTTAAAAGGGGCTGGGAATAATTTAGAATTGGGAAATCTGGCTTAGAGCTTTTAACTGATTCAGCCATTTGTCACTGGGACTATTCAAGAGGGTAGTATTGAGTATTCAGTACTTATTCATTTATTGTAAAAAAAAAAAAAAAAGCCTTTGGGAAAAATCCACAAGCTCAAAAAACTCTTTAACAGTTTAGATCCGATCTATTGTGTATATTTGAACATCATGCCACTCACAGGTTTCTGCACAGTTATACATTCAATAAAGCTTGTCAAACCAAGTGACTAAAGCAAATTAGCATATCACAGAGGAGAGGATGGGGTCCAGAGTCAAGCTTCAGCCTGGGCCCATGGGACAAATCAAAGTTGTGTAAATAAATCAGCAGTAAAAGGACTCCGGTGAAGGACACTGTTAGCCACACAAATCTCAGTTGCAGGTATGTTGCGGGGTAACTGGAAAACAGGGACTTGTGTTCTATGCATATGAGTTCTAGGTTCTGTTGCTACTAGATGATGCCATGGGTGAGTCACTTAATCATTTTCCGGTCTGTTTTCACATCAGTTTTTAGTATTTGCAATGTTTCCTCCCACCATAAGAGTTTGCGCACATTGGTCTCCCCTGGAACACTTTTATCTCTCCATTTCACTATGTCTACATGTCTTTATATATATATAGATATAGATAGATAGATAGATAGATAGATAGATAGATAGATAGATAGATAGATATTATATATATATTATATATAGAGAGAGAGTTTTATATATATAGTTATGTAGTTATATATAGTTATATATGTAAGTAAGAATGTATATATTCATACATATACACTTTTATTTAATATGAATGCAGTTATAAGAAGAGACATAGGCTCAGGGTGCCTGGGTGTCTCAGTAGGTGAAGCAGCAACTATTGATTTTGGCTCAGGTTGTGACCTCAGGGATGAGCCCCATGTCAGACTGTGTGCTAGGCATGGAGCCAACTTAAGATCCTCTGTCTCCTGATCCCTCTGCCTCTCTCCCCAACTCAAAAAGAAGAAGAAGAAGAGACATAAGCTCAGCAATATGTATTTGTATTTGGTATCATTCTCTTATACTCATATTTAACCAATAGTATTCCACTCCATTGTACCCTGTCAAAATATAAAAAAATAAAATAAGAGAGAGAGAGGA
This sequence comes from Spilogale gracilis, assembly GCA_004023965.1. Classification (NCBI taxonomy): domain Eukaryota; kingdom Metazoa; phylum Chordata; class Mammalia; order Carnivora; family Mephitidae; genus Spilogale; species Spilogale gracilis. The sequence continues at coordinate 23,642 of PITA01003000.1, forward strand.
GAGAGTTTCCATCATTCACCCCGGTAAAACATCTTTCTCTACTCTTAAATATACCTTATCTTCCACAAACAGGATAAAAGAGATAAGAGAGGTATAAAAGAACATCACTAGCTGAGACCTAAGTACCTAGGGCCTGACCATTTAAACATAGTTTTTAGAACATTCAAGGACAATTTTGACTTGTTTAGTAAGCTACCTTTTGGACTTAGGCATATTATATCATGGGGGCTCACTATAAATAGAAACTTTTGAACTGAAACATACCAAGAGTTCAGTGTCTATTGTAATGGATGTTTAAATGGATATACTTTGATAAGCTTGATGTGGTGCAGGTGCTTTAGAAATGAAGAATGTATAGAGCCAAGCTGTTCAGCTTTACAAATATTTTGTGGAATTGGATCTATGATTAATTAGAATGTGTGTGGATAAAAGTCACTGGAAGCAATAAGAGGTTTAGCAGTGACTGGTTTAGTGGTGACTGCCATTCATTTGAGTGGCTGACTTCAGGATGATTTATCTCCCGCAGCCCAGGCTCACTCTGTTACAGCACCTACTCGTGAGCCTTGGGACTTGATGCATTTCCCAGCTCTCGGTGGTAGAAAAGAATATTTTTAAAAATAATCCTTTGTGTATAATAACACAGTTGTGGTCACTTTCACGTGATTTGTTTCATAGAATTATCAGGGAATGAGGACTAAAAGTCGGCAAATAACAGTTCTTTTATAATATAAAACTATGGTTTAAAAAAGGGTTATCTATGCATTTTATTTATTTGTTCATTTATTCATTTATTTTAGAGAAGGGGGAGTGGCAGAAGGAGAGACAGAATTTCAAGCAGACTCCTTTCCAGTGCGGAGCCTAATGCAGGGCTCCATCCCAGAACCCAGAGGTCACGATCTGAGCAGCATTTAAGAAGCATAGGCTTCACTGACTGAGCCACCCAGATGCCCCTGTATGTGCATTTTATATACAGATCTGAGATAAAGCACTCATTCCAAACACTAATTGTGGCAGTACTGAGATTTTAAGCATCTTCTACTTGGAGTATCTTATAAATTTTATATGTTGTCCAAATTCAAAACATCACCTGGCTTGGAATGATCATTAAGAAGATATACTCAGGAAGGAGTCTATAAAAGTGGTCATTAAACCAGAGAAATTACTATTATTCATTTTGAACACTTTGAAGTCCAGCTCTTCCCACAAAACGATTTAGGGATGAGAAAACAAGTATTCTACAATGCTTACAGAAAAAGGGAAATGCACAGAACAGTTGAAGTTGAGTCTATTTCCCTAACTCATCATTTGCTCAACTAGACGTGTAGAGGCTCTGTTTCTACTTAAAGTGTAATTAGCACCCCAGGGCTGTATTCATGAAGTAAAATGTTTATTAAGATAAATGGTCCAAATCTACCCCTAGTAGAAACATGGTAAGATTTAAATTTATAAGAAGACTGGCAGAACTCAAACCAAGTAAAATGTAACTTGAACTAAAGCCCATAAAGGCACCAGAGTTACAACCAAAACCGAGGCTATCAATAAAAGGATGTAAGTGAAAAGAAACACAAATATTTATCAGTCAAATGCAACAAAAAGAGAGAATAACAAGTGCTATTTTGTAAAAAGATCATAATAATTAAGGCAAATCTCGAGTAAAAAGGATAAATAGATTTGAAAAAGTTTGCTCTGTCATGAAGATATAATAATCATAAGTTATAATACTCCAAATAATATACCATTAAAATGTATCAAGTCAAAAGCAAAGAGAAAAATGAGAAAATTGGTATATAGTCTCCAAGAGCTCTTCTTTTAACTGCCAGCAGATCAATTTGCCAAAGTTAGAAAAAGACAATTTTGCTGCTATATTATAATGGAAGAAACAAATACATATAAAAATTTTCCATACAAATAGAAAATAACGCATTCCTTTTCATTTTTTTCACACTTTAATAAAACTTAGGAAAAAAAGAGAACTATTATATATAACGGAGATGGAAGAACAAACTTGGTAGGTGAAATCTCAAAAAACAGTGGATAATCTCTAGAAAATATGAGTGAAGAATAAGATAAAATGAGAAATGAGAAAGAAAATAGATAATAAATGTTTTAAAATAGCATTCCATGTTGAACTCATAAATATTTAATGGAATCCAGTTAAATGGAATATTTCTGGTAAAATGGAAATAATCAAAATTAATAAGATTTAGAAAACCTAAGTAGATCCATTAAGTATGAAAACATGTAAATCAATAACCACCAACTGCATCTACCCCCATCCCCAAAAAAGGATTTTCAGGATAGATAATTTTACTGTTTTCTTTTCAAGTTTTCAGGAACCAGATAAATATTTTGTTATATAAACTATTTGATGACATAAAAAGTTCGAAAATCTTTTCAATTTATTTTGTGAGGCTAATATACACCTAAGAACAAAATCTAGCAAGATAGCAAATAATGAGTAGATATAAATTCATCTCATGAATATAGTATGAAAACCTAAATGACATTTTGTCAAACAAGTTTGAACATTGTATTAAAATAATGATAATGACCCTTTGAAAACTACATGGGGATATTCTAGCCAATGTGCATGCATCATATCAATAGATCTAATAAAATAGACCACAGTATTCTCAATGGATATTTAAAAGACATTCAGTAAAATTAATGAAAAAAAAGAAAATACTTCCTCCACATCCCAAAAATGTCTTTAAAAGGAAATACCAGGAATATTTTTATATAAATCAGCAGTAAGAAAGGAAATACACAAATACCATTACTTTAAAAACAGAAATGTTTAGACAAATGCAATGAGGTTTAAACAGGAATAAATTACTTAACTCTGAAAATAAGGAAGCAAAGTTACCATAATTTGAAGACAATAATATTTGGGCTACTCAAGATCCAATAGTATCAACTCTAGATTTTTAAAATTAGTGAGAGTTTGGTCAACTGCTTAGATACAAGATAAATTTACAAAGCATGATTCATTTTTATGTACCAACAGTAGTCAATAAGAAAGTATAATAGGACAAAAAAACTCCCTGAAAAGATAAAATACATGTTGATTTGTATTAGTATGCAAGACCTAAATAACGCTTTAATACTTTGTTAATATGAATGGGTAAGGTGGATGGAGGGATGGATGGATGGATGGATGGATGGATGGATGGGGAGAAAGACTGAAAAAGAATCATAAAATGTTGGTGCTCCTGGATAAAATAAAACAGTGGTGTATTGTGAGGTTTCTAATTTTTCTTAGATTTTTCCATGGTTTTAAAATAACCAACAATCTGAGTCCAGTTTAAATAATTCTAACAGTGTTTAGAATAAGAAATATATAAGAAAAAGAATAGTTTATAGTATTTTGAAAGAAGACTATGAAACTTTGTCAATAATTCCAGAGAGTTTTCTAAGGATATTTGCTCAAGCAAGGAATTGCTGGATCTGCTTAGATTTGTCTAGTTTCATCATTTAAAAAAAATCTGAATTCAGAATTCCAAGTTTTAAAACCTATTTAATTCTCTTATGAATTGTTGATATTTATCTTTCTTTGCCTCAGCTTCTCATCTGTAAAACTGAGGTGGTAACAGTATCTTACTCAGATATATATATATGATTATATATCTATCTATATATTATTCAGGTATATATATATATATATATATATATATATATATATATATATGAGCAGGGGGAGGGGCAGAGGGAGAAGCAGACTGCTGAGCAGGGAGCCCTACCCATGGCTCAGTCCCAGGACCCTAGGATCACGACGTGAGCCAAAGGCAGAGGCTCAACCAACTGAGCCACACAGGTGCCCCCCAAAACATTTTTTTAATTTGATAGTAGCGAATGACTTTCAAAAGTTAAAAACTCAAAACACAAATGCTTAAATACAACCATTAAGCCAAAAGATATATTTTATTTTTGTCAGAGACAAAGCGATAAAATTGACATTTGCTTGTATCAAATTTTCATCTCATCTATGTCATGTGTCCAGTAGTGTTTTCCTGAGGTCACAGCAGAAAATTCTTCACATAGGCATAAATTTACAGTAGGTACTGTCATTTTCTGTCTTAGGATATGATACAGGCGTATTCAGTAAATTACAGATCTGTATCCTTTATTCATTTCTCCTATTGGAATTCAGAACATTGTCTTACAGATTTGCAGTATGCCTTTATGTATTCAAGCTATTGATTATGTCTTAGTTTAAGCACTGGGACTATCTTCTTTCAGTATGTCACTTTTCTGCTGTATTTGTTATCATTTGTAAAAAAGTCTTCAATTTCACATAATCAAAAAAACAATATTCTTCTTTTCCTGTGAGTTCTCATAACTCTTCCTGGATTGAATGGTATATATAAACTGTGAGAAATTGAGGAGGAATATGAAGAAGATTTTGGAAAGACTGTTCTTTGGAGAGTGTGTTACAAAAAAAAAAATGGGGGGGTATGTCATAGGGAGTAAAACTTTGGAGGGAATGCAGATATTTAAAGAAAACTTCGGGTGGCTCAGTTGGTTAAGCGACTGCCTTTGGCTCAGGTCATGATCCTGGAGATCTGGGATCGAGTCCCACATCGAGTCCCACATCAGGCTCCCTGCTCGGCGGGAAGCCTGCTTCTCCCTCTCTCACTCCCCCTGCTTGTGTTCCCTCTCTGGCTGTGTTTCTCTCTGTCAAATAAATAAAATATTTTTTTTAATTAATAAATTAATTAAAAAAAAAGAAAACTTTGGGCGGATTTTGCTGTGAATTTCATTTTGCTTAGCCACAACTTTAAAAAAATTGCACCCACTCCACTTAGGAGATGACTGGGAAGGGGCATCAGTTGTTACCTTAGTGCATAATGGGAGTCCACTTTTGAATCCACCCCTACTGTTAGTAAGTCTTGAGTTGGATAGTGTCAATCCTCTAATTTAGTTCTTCTCCTTCAATATTGAATTGATTTTTCTGGGTCTTCTTGCTCTTCATGTAAACTTTAGATTCACTTTGTCGATATCAATATACTAATTTGCTGGGATTTTTTTTTTTTTAATTGGGATTGCATTCTATACATCAAGCAGGGAAAAAGTGACATTCACAATATTGAATGTTCCTATCCATGAACATAGGATATCTATCCATTTATTTAGTTTTTTTATATCTTTCATCAGAATTTTACAGTTTTCCTCTTATAATTCTTATATGTATTTTGTTAGATTTATACCTAAATATTTCATATTTTGAGTGCTGTACAAATAGTAATGTGTTTTAATTTCAAATTCACTAGTTCCTTGCTGTTACACAGGAGAAAAGTTGACTTTTCTATATTAACCTTGTATCCTGCAACGTTGCTATAATTGCTTATTTTCAGACTGGCTTTCTTTCTTCCCAATCTGTATACCTTTTTTGGGGGAAGAGGGGGGTCTTATTGAATTACTAGGATTTCTAGTAGTGTTGAGAGTAGTGATGAAAAGGAACACCCTTGCCTTGTTCTTGATGTTAGCAGGAAAGCTTTATGCTTCTGACCATTAATTATGATGTTAATTATATGTATTTCAGAGGATGTTTTCCATCAAGCTGAGGAATTTCCCCCATCCTTTGTTTATGGAGTTCTCATCATGAATAGGATTTTCTTTCTTCTTTCTTTCTTTCTTTCTTTCTTTCTTTCTTTCTTTCTTTCTTTCTTTCTTTCTTTTTCTTTCTTTCTTTCTCTTTCTTGCCTCCTTGCTTTCTTTACTTCTTTCTTTCTTTCTCTTTCTCTTTCTTGTCAAATGCTTTTTCTGCATCTGTTGATATGATCATGTGATTTTTTTTTTTCTGTTTTTCCCTACTGTACCAAAGCTGGTTTGTGTCACAAGTTGAATATGGCAAAAGTTATGTTATGGTCCTTTTTTTCTTTTAAGTTTTTATTTAAATTCCAGTTAGTTAACATACTAGCTTATGTAATATTAGTTTCAGGTACACAATATAATGATTCAACACTTCCATATATCATCCATTTCTTATCACAGTGGCCCTCCTTGAAATCTAACCCATCCCCCCATTGTCCTCCCTTTTAGTAACCATCACTTTGTTCTCTATATGAAAAGCTTCCGCATGGTGAAGGAAGAAAATCAGCAAAATTGAAAGGCAACTTATGAGATAGGAGAAGATATTTGCAAATGCTATATACAATAAATGCTTAGATTCCAAAATATATTTTAAAAAAGCTTATAAAACTCTACACCAAAAAGCAAATAATCCAGTTAAAAATGGTCAAAAGACAGGAATAGACATTTTTTGAAAGTTTTTTCTTAACAGAACCTTGATATAATGGAACACATTAAATGATTTTCAAATATTAAACCAACCCCCACTTGATTGTGTTGTATAAATTTTTAGACATTATTTATACTTTTTTGGAATTTGCTATAGATTTTTATGTGCATGTTCGTGAGAGATATTGGTCTGTAGTGTTCTTTCCTTGCAATGTCTTCATCTGATTTCAGTATTAATTAAGGTAATGTTTACCTCAAGAAATGAGCTGGGTCAATTCCTTTAGCTTTAATCTCTTATAAGAGATTATAGAGACTTGTATAATTTCTTCCTTAAATGTTTGGTAGAATTTGCCAATGAACCCACCTGGGTCTTTTGTTTTCTGTTTGGGAGTGCTAATTATAAATTAAATTTCTTTAATAGTATAGTTCTTCTTATATGTATTTCAGAGATTTGGCCATTTCATCTAGGTAATCATATTAGTGGACACAGAATTATTCATAGTATCCCTTTGCTAGCCCTTTAATGTTTATAGAATCCTTAGTGGTACTTCTTTCATTTTGTACTTTGTGTTTTCTCTTTCTTCTCTTAATTAGCATGACCAGAAGTTGATCGATTTTTATTGATCTTTTCAAAGAACCCATTTCTGGTTTCACTGATTGTTTTCTCTATTGATTTCCTGTTTCAAATTTCATTGATTTCTAATCTTATTATCTTGTATCATCTATTTTTAATTTTCTCTTTTTTAAATAGTTTCTTAAGATGGAAACTTAGATTATTGATTTTATATCTTTATTCTTTTCTAATGTATTCATGCAATGCTGGAAATTTCCTTCTAAGCCATTGCTGTCTCTACATCCCACAAATTTTGAAAAATTATATTTTCATTTATATTTTGTTCAAAATATTTCTAAGTTTCTCTTGAGATATGTTCTTTGACCTACGTGTTGTTTAATATCACATATTTGCAGATTTTTCCAGCTATCTTCATCTATCTTCCTGTTACCAGTTTCTAGTTTAATTCCACTGTGGTCTGAGAGCAGACATTGTGGGATATCTTTCCCTTCAGATTCATTAAAAAGTGTTTTTTATGGCCCATAATGTGGTCTTTCTTGATAAATGTTCTATGTGAGCTTGAATAGAATGTATAACCTGCTGTTGTTGAATGAAGGGATCTGTAGATATCAATTGTATCCTGTTGACTGATAGTGCTGTTCAGTTCAACGATGTTCTTAACTGTATTTATACGTATTGGATCTGTCCATTTTGATAGACGAGTTTTAAGTTCTCCAGCTATAATAGTGGATTCCTCTATTTCTCTTTACAATTTTACAGTTTTTTCCTTTATTTATTCTGATTTCTTATTAGGTATATATACATTAATAGTTGTTATGTCTTGGAATATTGGCCACTTTATCATTACATAATGCCTGTCTTTGTCTTTGGTAACTTTTCTTATTTTAAAGTCAGCTCTGTTTAAAATTATTATAGCTGCTCCCATGATGCCTAGGTGGCTCATTCAGTTAAGCAGCCAACTCTTGATTTCAGCTCAGGTCATGATCTTTAGGTCCTGGGGTCAGTCCCCATTCTGGGATCTCCACTGGGTGGGGAACCTGCTTAAGGATTCTTTCTCCCCATTTCCCTCTACTCCTTCCCCCCACCACTCACTCTCTCTCTCTCTCTCTATCTCAAATAAATAAATCTTTTTAAAAATTTATATATATAGCTACTCCCACTCTTTTTATTGTTATGTTAGCATGGTATATTTTTTTTCCACTCATTTACTTTTAATCTATATGTGTCCTTATTATTTAAGTGGGTTTCTTAAGCAAGATTAAGTCGGTTCTTATTTTTAATTCACTCTGACAATCTCCATTTTTTACTTGGTATATTTAGAACATCAACATTTAAGGAGATTATTAATATATTGAATTGATATTCATCCTATTTCTTGTTTTCTATTTGTTGCCTTTGTTCTTTGTTTCTGTTTTTACCTTCCACATTTTCTCTGCCTTTTGTGGTTTTTTTTTTTTAAAGATTTTATTTATTTGACAGCGAGAAACACAGCCAGAGAGGGGACACAAGCAGGGGGAGTTAGAGAGGGAGAAGCAGGCTTCCCACTGAGCAGGGGGCCCATGTGAACTCCATCCCGGGTCTCCCGGACCATGACGTGAGCTGAAGGCAGTCGCTTAACCAACTGAGCCACCCAGGCGTCCCTGCCTTTTGTTGTTTTAATTGAATATTTTATATGACTCCACTCTCTCCCTTCTTAATATATCCAGTTAGACTATTTTTTAAGTAACTGTCCTAGAGTGTGTAATATATGTTTACAACCAATCCCTTTCTACTTTCAAGTAACTGTATACAGCTTCACTGGTAGTGCAGGTACCTTATAACAACAAAATATTCCTAATTCTCTCCTCCTATCTCTTCTATCATTTCTGTCCTTCATTTCATATATACATATATTGATATTCATACATAAAATTAAATTCACTTTGATAACAGTATTTTGAATAAATTGTTAACCGCTAGATCTATTAAGAATAAGCAGAGGGGCACCTGGGTGGCTCTGTGGTTAAGTCTCTGCCTTCGGCTCAGGTCATGATCCCAGAGTCCTGGGATCGAGCCCCACATGGGGCTGCCTGCTGGGTGGGAAGCCTGCTTCTCCTTCTCTCACTACCTCTGCTTGTGTTCCCTTTCTCTTGTGTTTCTCTCCGTCAAATAAATAAATAAAATCTTAAAAAAAAAAAAAAGAATAAGCAGAGTAAAAGTTTCTACTTTACATTTACTTATTCATTCTCTGATGTTCTTTCTATCTTTATAAAAATCTAAGTTCCTGATCTCTATTATTTTCCTTCTTTCAATAGGACTTTTTTTCTTGCAAGGCAGGTTACTGGCAATAAATTTCCTTACTATTTTTTGTTGCCTGAGAAAAGCATATATTTCTCCTTTCACTTTTCAGGGTACTGAATTCTAGGTTCTTCTCTCAACATTAAATATTTCATTCCATATGATTTCTTGCTTGCTTCGTTTCTGAGGAGATATTGGATGTATCTCTTATTTTCCTTCCTCTATAGGAATTATAGTGTTTTTTTCTTGGGCTTCTTTTTTGAGGTTTGCATATCATATGGCTATGTGTAGTTTTTATGGCATTTATCCTGCTTGATTTTCTGTGAGCTTATCGGTTCTGTGGTTTGGTATCTGACATTAATTCGGGGAAATTCTAAGTCATTTTTGCTTCAAATATTATTCTTTTCACTTTCTCTTTTTTTCTCCTTCTGATAGCCTCATTAAATGTATAGTATAACTTTTGTAGTTATCCTACAGTTCTGGAATATTTCATTCATTTTTTTCAGCCTTTTATTTTCAGTATTGCCAGATTTGATTGTCATATCCTTAAGTTCAGGGATTGTGTTCTCAGCCATGTCTAGTCTATTAATGATCCCCTTAATTTTTTTAAATTTCTGTCACAGGGTTTTTGATTTCTAGCATTTCTTTTTTATTGTTTCTTAGAATTTCCCTTTCTCTGTCTTCATGGTCCATCTATTTTGCATATTATTTACTTTTTCCATTAAAGCCCTTAGCATAATAATTGCAGTTCTTTTTAAAATTCTCGGTCTGATAATCCAACATTCCTGCCATACTTGGTTCCTATTGTGATGATTATTCAGTCTCTTTTTTGCCTTTTGATGTGCCTTGTCATTTTTTGTTGAAAGGCAGATGTAGTAGGAGGAAAGAAGGGCAGTTAAATTGCCCACTACTAATTCAGTGTAAGGTGTCCGGGGAGGGAAAGGATTCCATAATCCTGATTAGATCTCATTCTTTTGGTGAGTATTCTTCTGGACTGTGGGTTTCATGAATGCTGCTTCTTCCCCTCCCCCATTTGATGAGATGTCCACAGGGCTTGAAGTTGTCTGTTTCTATTCCTCATGTTGAAGGCGAGAAGGAGCTGGATTGGGACATTTCTTTTCCCCTAGAAGAGGTATTTGTTTCTGATATAAACCCCAGCCCGTAAAATAGTTTCTCCTGAAAGCAAGCCTTGTTAAGAACAGAATGCTTTAGCTTATTTCAACCTAGTGAATGATTCTTGTTCACTGCCCCTGCCAGAAACACAGGGAGATTTTTCTCCATTATTCACTGTGAGGACCTGAAAGAGCTCTAGGAGGAACAACTCAGAGAAGTGTGGAGAACCCCCAATGATTGGGTTCTCTGGAGTTGTAGCTCTCAGCCTTGTACACATTGACCTTCTAGCAATTCATCAGTTACAATTCAGGTTTCTCTACCCCCACTTCTGGCTCCTGAGCAAGTTTTTGCTTGTGGGTTTCTACTCCAGTAAATGAGGATTCTCTGTATTTACATGTTTTGTTGTTGTTGTTGTTGTTGTTTTCCAGTTGGGGAGGCAGTGATTTTCTCTGTGACCTCACTTCCATAGCAGATCTAAGATGAGTTGTTGATTTTTCAGTTCATTCAACTTTTTACTTGCTTTTAAAACAGACAGTGATGATAAGCTGCTTATACACTGCCTGAAAACCAGAAGTCAGGGTGACTGCTCCATTTTTTAATTGGGTTATTTGCCTTTTTATTATTGAATTGTAATTGTTCATCTTCACTTAGATTTTATGTCCCTATTTCAGAAAGAAAATGATTCTACATTGCAAGACATAATATTTAATTATACCATTTAATTGATCTGAACCTAAATCAGAAAGTAAAGAATAAATGGTTCCTTTGGGGCAGTTTAGAATTTTAGACAAAAATCAGAAATTTTAGTTGTTTTTTTATTACAGTAAACACTCTGATTTTTTACAGTTGTTTTTTTTTTTTAAAGAGTTTATTTGACAGAAACACAGCTAGAGAGGGAACACAAGCAAGGGGAGTGAGAGAGGGAGAAGCAGGATTCCTGCAGAGCAGGGAGCCTGATAGGGGACTTGATTCAAGGACTCCAGGATCATGACCTGACCTGAAGGCAGATGCTTAATGACTGAGCCACCCAGGCGCCCCTTTTACAGTTGGTCTTATACTGACTCTAAAATTTTAGAACATACTCTTACCAGAAAAATAGCTAATGATAGTCATATTTGACATTAAACCTAGTCTTTTTTTCTTAATCTTCTTCAGTAAGACTTTGAGATGAAAACTTACACCTCTCAAGTTTCAGGATAACTGTTGAAATACATGGGTCTGCTGTTGTAATAAACACTGAAATTTCTTTCTGAGCACTTCTCTTGGGAGACAGCATGATTTTATTCTCTCTGACTGCTTAGGAGTCCTTTTTCTGACTCACAGACACTACTGACATGAAAGGAAGGGTGTCCAGGAAAGGGTTCTTATTGTTGTTGTTTTTAACTTATTTTGGGTCCTGGGTATAACCACTGTTATAAATACTCCAAACTCACTGTTCTTTCTCCCTCGGATCTCCTGATGGGAGAAACCCATGGAAAAGGCAGAGAATGAAGGAACCATTTTATGTGTGGTACATATAGGTCAGCTGCCAAAAAAAGGTAGTATTGTAGGTACAGAGATTTCTGGAGGAGTATAGCCAACCGTGTTTGCCAAGATAGCTGTAATATCCCTTATCAACATGTTCTTCTTTCAGAATGATTTTGGCACTCCTCCCCACTGAGTGGTGAACTCTATGCCGCCTACCTTGAAACCTAGTCCTTTATGACTGCCTTGAGCAATAAAAAACAACAGGAGTGATGTTATGTGATTGCTAAGGCTAGCTCGTAAAAATGCATGCATTTCTATCTTGTTCCATCAGCACAATTTCTCTTGGAATCCAGCCACCATAATATGAGGAAGCCCAAGCACACTGTGGAGAGGTCTACCTCAAGAGGAACTAAAGTCCCCAGCCCACAGGTATGGCTGAATTCCCAGCCAGCAGCCAACCTCAACTTACCAGTCATGTTATTGGGCTTTCTAGTCCCCTGCCAGCCACCCCAGCAGATGAGGCTTATATAAGAGATGAACTTTCCCCACTGATCTCTGCTTAAATCACACAATTCAGAGCAGAATAAATGATCATTGTTATTTTAAGCCACTAACTTTTGGGTAATTTATTATATAGCAATAGTAATTGGAACTAGGTAAACATAAGACATTTGGCACAGATTGGTCAAGTTTCCGTGAAATGACCTTTTATTCCTGTATATGAGTGAATTCTTATTCTTATATACTAGTCTTTTCATTCTACAAGGGACAAATCTCCTCTTACTAAATTTTAAGCTTATAATATAAGGATTTAGAAAGAGAGAGAGAGATCTGATCTACAGGTTAAATTGCCATTCAGGGTAGTCTCATGACTTGAAATACTTTCATTTGGTGTCAGAATTGTTCCATAAATCCCAAGAAATCCTAGAATAATTCATGTTGACTAACAGTAAATTTCTGTATGAGTCCATAGAAATTTATCAGCATGTTGAATTATTTGTGTCTATTTTTTTTTAATTATGCTGAACATACCAAGGCAGTCTTAATTGTAAGGAAATGTATCTTGTGATTGACCTACAGTACCTGTTTTAAATATTAGTTTTCTCACCCATAGTCTATGATTAAAATATGTGTAGGATTGCTGTTCTTAGCTCATGAGCCCATCAGTAAACAGCCTGACTTAATGATTTTTCTCATGCACTTATTAGTTGCAGATTTTAGAGTTAGGAAAAGATGTGAATGATTATTTAGAACCTTTTATTTATAAAAGAAGTAAAGATGAAGAATGGAAAATTTCAGGAGTATGATTGTTGACCCTGACTACTCATTAGAATCAGGTAGAGAGGGTCTCCATTTCCTAGTCTGTTCTGATATAATTGTTCTGGGATGTGACCTAGGCATTTCTGGCATTTTTTTAAAAGACTCTTCAGGTGTATTTATTGTCTAGCCAGCACTGAGAAACTGCTGGGTGTAGTGAACTGGATAGCCCCATATTTTGCAAAGCACAGACCACTTATCCGTAGGCAATATTAAATAAGGTAGAATGAGAGATCTATTCTATTTTTTTTTATCTGTTCTATTTTTAATTTTGTTTCAATCATTTAGGTTATATAAAGGAGAATGGTTCAATATGGCATTTAGTTTGTCACTAATGGCTCTCTAATAGTAGCTAATCTTCCCTTTTAACTAAGAGCAAAGGTCTCAGAGACTCTGAACGTGTCCAGCTAACGTTCGTTTACCTTATTTTGGGCAGTTCCTTTCCACTGTTTTCCACTCGTTGTATTCATTTTAGCAGGTAACTATTATTTTGGTCAGCAATTTTCCATTTAAAATGAAGACATACATTTTCCATATCAATTTCCATATAAATGTAAGTCTAAGAAAGTATATAATTTTAAGAAAAGAGTAAGTAAAGAGCTTTGTACTAGGATATAGCAAAACAACTGTGGAGGTATAACTAGTGAAAGAAGTCACTAGAAAACACTGAGTAAAAATTACTGTGAGAACCAAAGACGAGGCATCCTGATGCCACAAATTCTTAGTTAGATATTCTAGAAAAGCTGATCCCTTTACAGCAAATGAGTATTGGACACAACATAAAATATGCATGAAGTGCCTTTGACTGAGTTTTTATCATTTTTTATGTGTCACTCTTCCAAAAATAGTTACAGTGGAACAAGCTGGGACTCTCAATCCAATGATGGAGCAATTACTCCAATTTATTGGTATCAAAGAATATTGAACAAGTTTTGATATTAACAGACTCCATATTACCTGCCTTTAAATATCACCCCTTCAGACAAGCAAGCTTTGGATAATTTCAGATGAAGATGTTAGTCAGTCAACGAAACTAAGCCTATTTGGTATTAGGAGCTTTTTTTCATGTTTCAGTGGCTGCTAATTATTTCTATTCCTTGTACGAACAGTGTGTATTTGTAATGGAAGTGACCTTGCAGCAGCTGTTCTGGGTTTGTGGGGGGCAAGTATTGATTTGGTTGGTCACAAATACAGGTTTACCAGCAATTCCTTCAGGGACCTTCACAGGGGAAAACACCACCCAGGTTCCAGAAGGCACCTGCAGGTTTGACTGTTTTCAAGACACCTGCATATGATTTACATGCTGTGTTGAGATTTGGAAGACAACCTAGTGATGGGATGAATGATTTCTATTGAAATCTGTGCAATAACAGGCTGTGGAAAGTGACAAAAGGAGGAGGACCAACTATTCAACCTTGCCTTCCAAATAGCCATCAGAGGCTTCCCCTCCCCCCTTAAATTGGAAAATTATGCTTCTTGGCAGTCCAGCAGCAGCATTTACATTGAGAGTGCTTACTAGAGAATTAGTTTTTGCTGATAATTTGTTATACTGCAAGTTTATGCTACATTTGCACTGTTCAAGAGGTTTCCTGAGTTCTGAGGTTTATTTTATTCCTTGATTTTTAGCATATGATAGATATCACAGTGCACTTCAGCCTACCTATAATTATTAATAATCTGACTGCTGCTTTATTTTCACCTGGCGTGGGTTATTATATCATATACTGTTTAGCTTTTTTTTTTTTTCAGGGAAGAGCTGTTTTTAAATTACATAAAAATTCCATTAGCATCATCATCTAAGAAAATACAGGAAAAGAGTTAATAAGCTCCTCTTCTATTTTATTTCATGCACACTGAATTTTCCCTTAACATTTATTTCAAAGATGATTTGGCTTATAAATCCATTTATGCTTTATACCTGTAACATGTTCTGGAAATGGAATTTCTTTCTAGGAGACATCTGCATGATTAGATGAACAAATAATTGGATAATCAAGTAAATTTAACAAAGATTTAAAAACGTTTTTAAGTAGAATGAAAAAAACTCAAAATTTTCTTGTAATCAAGATGTAAATATGACCTTGAAATGATCTACAATGAACTTTAAGTTTTCTGGGGACAAATGAACAATTTGTGGATTAATTATACTATATCCTGATATCCTCTCTCCCCTCACGCTCCCAAAGAGACAATGTTCTCACCTGCCTTAGGGTGTTTGTATATGTTTAAGTACCCTAGTATAAACCATTTTTTTTAAAGATTTTTATTTATTTATTTGACAGAGAGAAACACAGCTAGAGAGGGAACACAAGCAGGGGGAGTGAGAGAGGGAGAAGCAGGAAGCCTTATGTGGGGCTCGATCCTGGGTCTCCAGGATCATGACCTGAGCCGAAGGCAGTCGCTTAACCAACTGAGCCACTCAGGCGCCCCTAAACCATTCTTTATAACCTTTATTTTTTATTTTTTTTAAAGATTTTATTTATTTGACAGAGAGAAACACAGCCAGAGAGGGAACACAAGCAGGGGGAGTGAGAGAGGGAGAAGCAGGCTTCCTGCCGAGCAGGGAGCCAGATATGGGGCTTGATCCCGGGTCTCTGGGATCATGACCTGAGCCGAAGGCAGTCGCTTAACCAACGGAGCCACCCAGGCACCCCATAACCTTTTTTTTTTTAGATAGATTGTACTCATGTTGCAAATCTCAGCTCAGCCATCATCGATTCACCAAAGTCCCAAAAAACAGATTCATCTGTGTGCTCTGAGCTAGCATTATTACATTATAATTTTATTTTATTACATTATAACTTATAATTGATTTGTTGTAGTCATATGATTAATGACTATCTTTCAACTATAAACCCTATGAACATATGGACTGTTGTTTTTTTCACCGTTGTATCCCCAGTGATTAATGCACAGGTGGATGCTTAGTAGATAGTTTTGAATGAATTATCTAATTCTTAAAAGTTAGAGCATTTCAGAAAGGACTCAGAGAATTCTTATAACTTAGGAAAATGTCTCTTGCTTATTAAACTCCTGTGTAAGCCATCAGAATAGGCCTGTCCCACGGTAAAAGCTCCATTTCTGAGTAAATCTGTGATCAGCAGCATTGAAAATGGAAAGACTGGAAATTGTGCTGTTGTGATTTGAGAGGGAGATTTTAAGAGAGGTAGGGCTGGGAGATGTCAAAAAAAAAAGAAAAAATGAAGCTTAGACTCTGCCTCTGCCCAGTTCTGGTTCCATATATTTGAGGGAAGAGGGTCCGGAAAGGAGAATTTAGGAAAACAGAACAAAGAAATACTAATTAATAAATAGCAAATTACAAGCTATTTGTTATCCAAAGGATTAATGGTGTTCCTAGAAATGTTTTATTTGGATATAAATATATCTAAATAAAGGGTGTAATTTTATTGGTAGACATGTTGAGAAATAGTCTACTGTGTACTGCTTTACCACATTGACATTTTTTCAGCTTTATTGAGTTATAGTTTACTAATTTTATTTGTGTTTGTCTGGATATACCTCTTCTCTCACCTTTATCACAGTTAATCATCAATTAACTATACTGTAACCATTGACAATGAAAAATTGATGGGGACGGGAACTGGTTTGATATAAGTGAAACTTCCCTTGGGAACGTCTTTTCCTTTTTTATCTTTTTTTAATGTCTGAGAATATTCAGTTACATCTTGATAAGAAATTATAGGATGTTCTAATCGAAACATAATTACCTAAATTATTAGCAGTAAATATTTCATTCTTGTGAAAGAATTTGGGGTTTAGAATAATAATCATGGTATCTGGCTACTTCAGCCTGTGGTCTTTTTTAATGTGGAACATTTAAACATATAGCTGTATGTAATAAGAGTTGCATTTTGAGATCCACTATATTCTACCCAAAAAATGAACAGATTGTAAGTATATGACTCAATGAATATTTGCAAGATGACACATTCGAGTATCTAGCACCAAAATCAGGAGACAACGTGACCTTTATCCCAGAAGTCTTCATGGTGCTCATTGTAGTACTAACCATGCTTTGAAAGGCAACCATAATCCATATTTGTGATACAGTAGATTACTATAATGTGCTCTTTGCTACTCAGTTTATATCTTTGAAGTTGAGGCAGCCGTGTTGATCTGTAGTTATCATTCATTCATTTTCATGGTCTAATAAACTTTGCTTAAATAAGTATCCTACTAATTCATCTAGTTTATTGTGATGGTGATTATATTGTTTCTGTTTTTAGCTCTTGTGGGCAACACTGTTATATTCTTGTAAATGTCTTTTTGAGCATATGTGTGCATCTCTGTAGGGTATACACTTAGGTGGAATTGTTGGGTCATAGTTGATGTGTATGCCCTGCCTTAGTGGATACTTCTAAATAGCTTTCCAAAATGGTCCTACTAATCTATAGGCCCATTAATATAATGATTTCCAGTTCCACATCCTCAGCAGGACTTGAAATTGTCTCATTTATTCTAAAGTTATCTATAAATGCCCTGTGCCATGCAAATTTATTTAACCTTCATTAAATAAACTTTCTAAACTTATAAAAATAACTTGCTTCACATGTCTATATCTGTTACCCTGACTTGGGTTTAAATTCTAGAGCGCAGAGACCATGTATTAGATACTTCGCTATCCTGGAGTGAACCTAACATGGCAAGCACTCAATGAACTTTTGTTAAGGTGACTCTTAACTCTGTATGCTGATCCAATAAAAGAACAGATATGGTAAGAAAGAAGCAGTTGAAGAAGAACAATACAAATATGTTTTAATGAAAGAGACAGAAATAAAGAGGCATCTTTTCTAAATTTAGTTAAATTTTATTTTCCATTTATGTATTCATCCACTCAACTTCATCTTAGTGCTGGAAAAAAAAAATCAGTGGTTCCTACTGTCCACGTGTCTTATTTAATTGTTTCCTTTCTCCATTCTACATCATAAATGGATAATTAAAAATTGTATTTCCCCTGATGGTGAGCCTAACTACATTTCTTCAGGAAGGTGGTTTGGTTTTGACACGAGCTAAGTTTTTTCTCTCTTCACCCACTCATACCGTAAGTGAAAAGAAATGAGACATCCAATATCTGTCTCTTATTCTTTCAACAAACATAATAGCTAGTGTGCCTAAAAGATGTATTTATGTGTCTAAGGACATAAAGAAAGTCCAGTTCCAATTTTCTTTTACCCAACTGCTTTCAAAATAAGCAAATAAACCTGAGGAAGAATAATAACTCACTTAATGCCTTGATGGAATTTAATAGTAACATTCTTATATCCCTGAAAATAAGAGATTTCTATAGAAATGATAATCAAGCTGCTGTGAGTATATGGATCTCATAAAACCAGAAGAGTTTCTAAAGGTCAGCAAGCATTGAAAGTTTTGTCCTGGGGATAAATTTCTAAATAACCCTGAGGATAAAAGAGAAGGAGGGAAAGAAAAAAGTTCAACCTGATGAAAGTAAAATGTGCAAACTTAACAGTTTTTGGATTATCATTTAATTACAGCCATCAATCACCTCACATCTGCTTTCTCCCAGTACTCAAGACATTCAGGCGGAAGCCACACAATCTGACCAACAGAGAATATATAGCCCATTCAAAATCCACAGCTTAGGAAGCAATCTTTAAGGAATTACCCTGAAGGAGATCTTAGGAAATTACTTAAAAGCTGGATAGTGGAATCCACCTTTCAAAAAAAAACTAAGAAAACCGAAGAGTAAACCTATTCTTTTAATTAATTAGATAAACCCTGTTGCTTCCTCTTGTTCACCAGTCTAGAGAGATGTTTCAGTCAGTGATCATTTTCAGAGCTTTGCTTTCCAAATCATTTTATTTTCATCCATATTTTTACCAATGCCCTGGAACTGGCCTGCAGTAAGTAATTTTATGAACATGATTTTATATTCTTTTAAAATGCAGACCATTTGAAGTTGAGCTTTTAGAAATACATTTGCTCCATTAATTGGTACTAGAGGATGCCAGCAAATGTCTTTATGGGCAGCTGTTATTTTTAGGGCTTAAAGTGTTGTAATTTCTTCTTATTGAGGGGTTTATACTGACTGTTCCTAAATTCTGTAGTGAAAGAATTAAATAGCATTCTTTTTAAGCACCAATGTGATCAGAAAAGTGTTTCAACCACGGTAATCCTCTTGCCCTGCTGTATTTATCTCCCACCAGATATCTAAATGCTTCCCTCCTCTTCTTAGGCAGGTAATTGTGTCGAGGTTGGAACCAGAGAGAAGTGTTGAGCCAGTGCTGAGCAGTGGATATAAAAATAAGTGTCACCCTAGTGGAAGTAAATAGACTCTGAGATCATAATCTCTGCCCTTATTTATTTTTGAAGCCATAAACGTCCAGGGGAAAGCTTGTCATTTATTTAGCTACAGCAATCTTGTGTGCAGCCACGTATGGTTTTTAACTTGTTTTTATTTCCATACATCCCATTGTAGCAATCTACAGGTCTTGAACCTCCTTGGTCTTCTCTCCAAATATGGGGTTCATCCCAATGGTGTTGTTGGCTACAGCCTTCAAGATTATTCGTGTTTTCAAAATTACAGTGTGTTCATTACCTGTTTTTTTCCAACAGAGTTCATCTGGCGATTTAATGATCAGAAACATTCAGCTGAAACACAGTGGAAAATATGTGTGTATGGTGCAGACGGGGGTGGACAGTGTTTCATCTGCCGCCGACCTCATAGTAAGAGGTAGACATTAATGCTTCAGTGTTTTTGTTGTTGTTGTTGTTGTTGTTGTTGTTTCATTTTACATCTTAATTGATCATTCCTTACTAGAGAAAAAAACATGAGACTGCATATGAACATGTGAGTTGTATTATTGATTTGATCCCCCTTCCAAATAGAGCAGAGATGATGATGATAAGAATAGGTGCTAATTCAATGAAATGAATATCTCACCTGTGCCCTTCGAATAGCTTACTGTGATCAGCATTTCACAGATGTTGGCAAGCTGATGTGTTTTGCAGCATGTCATTAATGCGGCGGTAGTGTTTAATATGAAAGAGAATAGTGATAGTGTATATATGACAACTTCCAAAAAACCAGGATCATCCAGAATGCCCAAGAGAATTGGCCAATCTGATTTACTATCCAAGAGACTGATTTGCTACTCGGCTGAAAAATGACCAGAGTGCATGATAGACTAAAACAGCTCTAAATAGCAAACTGGGAACTCCAGAGGTGCACCGGTTGATTAAAGGAAATGGCATCATGCCAAAAGTAAACGATGTTGTATTTGAAAGGATGCAGAAATCCTCCAAAAGTGGGCATCATTTGTAACCCTAGAATACTATGATTTTAATATTACTGACTCCCATCCAGATTGAATATCTAGCAGTAGAAATGTCCAAAAGAAAATGTGGTAGTTGTATTGCTAGGGAAGTGTCCTTTTTCCCTAAGTACTTTTGAAATTAAGACCTATTGTTAGTATTACAGTGATCACATGGCATTCTTCACTTGGGTAGAAGATGATATTTATGGAATTGCTATCCACCATTTGCATTCTTGCCTTTCTTAGGTTCCCCTGGGCCGCCAGAAAATGTGAAGGTAGATGAAATTACAGATACCACAGCCCAGCTCTCATGGAAAGAAGGTACAGATAATCATAGCCCACTTATATCCTATTCTGTCCAGGCGAGGACACCTTTCTCCGTGGGATGGCAAACTGCCACAACAGGTAAAGGGGAAGAGTCAAATGCCATTGGTACCGATAAATGGATTTTAAGCCAGTGCTAAGACCTACAGACTGTTACTTCTTTGATATATTCCTTCTTAGTGCCTGAGATCATTGATGGGAAAACACACACAGCTACTGTCGTCGAGTTAAATCCATGGGTGGAATATGAATTTCGAGTTGTAGCCAGTAACAAAATCGGAGGTGGAGAACCCAGTTTACCCTCAGAAAAAGTAAGAACTGAAGAGGCAGGTTAGTGTTTTTGTTTTCTGAGTAAAACGGGTTAATAGGTTTCCCTGGGTGTGTATTTCCTTTTCTCTTGGCCTTGGTCTACAGGCCAGCAGGAGATTAACCTCAATAAACCATTGTTGCAATTTTCTGACCTACCTAATGGCAGAACTGGCCATATGGCATTTGTCAAAAAACACTCGTTTAAGTGATACTGATGTAATGTGACATTTCCAAAAGTTCAGTCCATCATCAGTGTTCATTAGTGCATGTTGAGTGAATATGTTTTTGTCACTTAGGTTATAATTACTATCTGACATAGTCACCCTGTTAACAGGGGAAATGCTGTTTTCATTTATAACAAGCATTGACAAATTGGTAGGATAATGACATTTGGGAGTTCTGCTGCTAGGAAATCTTATTTCACCACCAAGCTCCATGAATGAGCTCAAGCAAATGATGAATAGGAATATTTTGACCCCTCAACTATTAGATTAAGAGAGAATCATTGTTAAAATCTTATGTTTTGGGCAACTATTAATATTAATTTTAAGACTATTTTTATAATTCTAAAAATATCCTAACATTGAAATTGAAACATAGGAAGTATACCTATGTTTATACCTATGGCCCCTGGTGGTGCTGGTGGTGGTGGGTGATACGTAGTATCACATTACTGAGGCATGTGGGAGGATCTATAGACTTTCCTTTTCAGAATCAGAATCTGTATTATTAATTAATACTAATTAAAATAATGTTCGAAGTATAGCTAATATGTCACTTTAGGAACTGAACCAAAATAGAAGACATGGAATATGTTTCAGTATTTTCAATGATGCGTTTTCACTCAGGACAATGCATGTGATGTTTATGGCAGGAGTTATGAGAAATTGGGGAGCAACAGCAATCTTTGTAGTCATTTATTTATTCATACAACACGTATTTATGGAGTATCTGCTGTGTGCTCAGCACTTTCTAGATATGGTGGCTACAGCTGTGAACAAAGACACACACCTTCAGGAACTTCTGTTCTTGTTGTGGCAGAAATTACAAAGCATAAAGTTCTCAGTGTAAACAAGGAATCTGATGCCCGTGTGAGGTTTATAAAGAATACCTCATAACAAGAATTGAGGATTTGAGACTAGGTCATATTTTTTTTTTAAAGATTTTATTTATTTGACAGAGAGAAACACAGCTAGAGAGGGAACACAAGCAGGGGGAGTGTGAGAGGGAGAAGCAGGCTTCCCGCTGAGCAGGAAGCCCAATGTAGGGCTAGATTCCCAGGTCTCCGGGATCATGACCTGAGCCGAAGGCAGTTGCTTAACCAACTGAACCACCCAGGCGCCCCGAGACTAGGTCATTTTTTTAAACAAATGTTGGTACAGCAATTGTATCTCTATTGTGGAAGAGTCACAGGTGAAATGTGCATGCTGGAGTCACTTCCCATCATCCCCAGTGAATCACTTTCCCTTGTTGTATTGACTTCTATACTGAGTCATTTTCTCTTGTTTGAGGTATTGCAAATCTATGATAATCTCATGCAAATATAATTTATCTTGTGATCTCCGCAAAGATACATATGTATATATATATATATATATATATATAGTGTGTATGTTTCACGTGATCCAGACACACTCACAAACACACACACACATGTATAATGTGCTAATGATGAAATAACTTCAAATATTAGAAATAAGCAACATTGAATCTTCTTTCGGATAAATGTTACCAAATGCAAATAGGGTTTTATCTCTGTCTTTCTGACCTACACAGTTCCAGAAGTGCCTCCTTCAGAAGTCAGTGGAGGAGGGGGAAGCCGATCTGAGCTGGTGATAACTTGGGATGTAAGTTTCTGGGCAGCATCCTCCCCTCAGAGGTTTGCTCTTCCCATCATGGCCCCTGGTGGTGCTGGTGGTGGTGGTAGAACTAGTAGCTCACTTAGTGCTAATCACTATTTCTGGAACTAGTTTAATTTTTTGTTTTTTGTTTTTTGTTTTTATTTCACTCTTGTAACATTGTATAGAGAGGCATAGAAAATATTAAGTAATTTGTCCGGGGTCATTTGGCTCGTAAGCAGGTGGGTGAAGGTCAAGTCCTGGCTGTTTGCTCTCAAGCTGTCCTCACGGCTTTCCACGCAGCTGCAACCCCACCGATGGCGTTCACCCACTGATTCTAGCAGGTGCTTGCTTCCTGGCCACGCTCTCAGCTCTTGCTTTATGTTGTAATTAGGAAAAATTGTAATTAACACATTTAAACTCAGAAAGCATGAGAATTGGTGGTGTTATTTGAAGATGTTGATGGAAAAATAGAAAGTTAAGAGATCGTGATGGAGTGTCAGTAGGAATTTTTGACATGCTCTAAATACAGCTTTGACCTTACTATGTTGTTTTTACTTTCCTTTTTTTTTTTTTTATAGTTTTAGTCCTTTGTACTTAATCATTATATCAATGGGTAATTTTTTCCCATAAAGTCAACATTCTGGATTAGACGATTTTTATTTGGCTCAAGAGAGGAGGTATATTCAACTGAAATATTTCTTATGATTCATAACTCAGATTGGGGCTACAGGATGCTCAAAAAATCTGAATAATTTTGGAAAATTCCAATTAGGTATCTGGATGGCTAAGAAAGGTGGCATATGTCTCTTTAAAAGCAGCTGACTGTGCTACTAACCATTTTCTCTTTTTTTAAATAGAACCTCTTAATAAGATGTCGATTATTTGATGGATTTTGAAAAGACTAAGGATTAGAGATAATTTATTTTTGCCTTGTTCTCATGTGTAAAGGTGATTTAATATGTCTTTCCTTTATAGCCAGTCCCCGAAGAACTACAAAATGGTGAAGGTTTTGGTTATGTTGTTGCCTTCCGTCCTCTTGGAGTTACCAACTGGATCCAGACAGTGGTCACATCTCCTGATACCCCAAGATATGTCTTTAGGAATGAAAGCATCATGCCATTTTCACTGTATGAAGTTAAAGTAGGTGTTTATAATAATAAAGGTGAAGGACCGTTTAGCCCGGTGACAACAGTGTTCTCTGCAGAAGAAGGTATGGAGACCATGTGGATTGTGTTATCAGTTCCAACCTAGTAAACCACTAATGCTCCCAAAATTCAGATAAAGTTCTTCCAAAGAATAATGACTGAAGTCACATTTAGATTCACAGTCCAGGGAATAAACATCAACCAAGCCGACTTGAAGTACAAGGCTCAGTAGCTAGCCAGAGGATATAACTCTTGTTTAAAATCTGTGGATGAGGAGTATATTCTGAGTTTCAGCTTGTGAAACAGGGCACAACACAGCTTTCTACAACCTTCTTTGGGGGATAAGATTAAGATAGTCTCCTGGAAGTGCCCCAACCTCAATTCCTTTGGTGTTTCCTATGACCTGAGGATGGGACGTTAGCAGCATGGAGAGGGAGGCCCGAAGTATGACATGGAAAGGTATGCAACATACACGCTTCAAGATGTGATACACCAGTTCCAGTCAGTGTAGATCCATCATACGTACTCCAGTCTGGACCCATGCCATCTCTTTGCCTTTCTTTTACACCTGCCCCAACTATGGTATCTCTTTAGAAAATATGCTTATAGGAGAATCATATGAAATTGCCATTTTACAGGATGAAAGAAGCTGAATATTGGCTGTCACATGAGGTTCTGCTTAGAAAGAATGACAGGAGCTAACATGTATTGAATGCATACCATTGCTAGATTTTACCTGATTTGGATTTTCTAAGGAGGAATTATAGTGGGTACTATCATTATAGCCCATTTACACATAAGAAAATGGAAGTTTGTTTATTTATTTATTTATTTATTTAAGATTTTATTTATTTATTTGACCGAGAGAAACACAGCTAGTGAGGGAACTAGAGAAAGGGAAAAGCAGGCTTCCCACAGAGCAGGGAGCCCAATGTGGGGCTAGATCCTGGGACTCTGGGATTATAACCTGAGCCGAAGGCAGACGGTTAACGACTGAGCCACCCCGGCGCCCTTGTTGTGTACAAGTTCTGTACATGTCTGTCTATTCCTTCAAAACAGTTAATACCTGGAGGTTGCTCCAACTCATTAAAGTGTGCCCCTCTTATGATCCATGAATACACTAACTAAATGCTTATTGAATAAATGAATTGTGTCGACCCTGACTTTGTTTGGCAAGACAAAATTAAGCAAACAAATAAATGGGCAACATTTGTGTGCACTTGAGTGGCCAAGCAGGACCTGTGGGATGAAGGGTCTGGTGGAGAGAACATAAGGAAAGAAAGGGAAGAAAAGATAGCAAGAGAAAGGTGCAGCAGAGGAAAGAAGAGATTTCTGTAGCTGGTTAGTGAGGAAAAGTCTTTCTGCTCCGAAGGCATGGAAATTGATCAAGCCATCGCTCATGTTTTCAAAAGTTTGATAAACTATTTTATTGGATTTCCAAATATGTAAAAGGGCTTTTTTTTAAATAAGAGCTTCAATAGATTTTTTTGATTAACTACAAAAATAATAATTGTATTTCACTTTCTATTTCCAAACAGAGCCTACAATAGCTCCGTCTCAAGTGTCTGCAAATAGCCTATCTTCCTCAGAAATTGAAGTGTCATGGAATACCATACCTTGGAAGTTAAGCAATGGACATTTACTTGGCTATGAGGTAATTTCTTTTAAAACTAATTAGACTGTGTATGTATGTTGCTATGGTACCTTGTCTCTTTTTATTTACAATTCTTTTTAACAAAGACATCTAAAGTCTGACTTCTGTTGAAATTTTACCAGCACCTTTTCCCAAGTAATTATTGTGGTTATTGAGTTTAACTTAACAAGCTGAATGAAAATAACATGGGATAGAAAAGAAAAAACAGTGGGGCGCCTGGGTGGCACAGTCAGTTGGGCATCAGACCAGTCAGTTGGACATCAGACTCTTGGTTTCGGCTAGGGTCATGTTCTTATAGTGGTGGGATCAAGCCCCAAGTCGGGCTCTACACTTGGCATAGAGTCTGCTTGAGATTCTCTTTTTACCCTCTCCCTCTGCTCCTCCCCCTACTCTCTCTCAATCTCTCTCTCAAAAGTGAATAAATAAGTTTTTAATCAAAAAAGAAAGAAAGAAAAGAAAACAGAAAATAGTAATATAGAAAGAAATCATATATCTGTTGGGCCAAAAATTTTAGATGGATTGACTAAAAAACAAGAGTGATACTGAACTGTAATACTTAAGTTCAAAAGGTATTTATGCCAACAGGAAATCGTTTTCCTCCAGCTCTTTCTTTGTCTTACTTCTTGGTGGCCCTGTTACATTATATGATTCTCTGTTAGGCTATCCAGAAGATAACGGTCTATAACTTAATTCTTGCCTTCAGTCTATGACCTAATTCTTGCCTTTAACGAACTCTAGAGAAATAAGATGAGAGATCTGAAACATAGGGTGTCACAAGACCAAATGTAATGAAGATCAGAATAGGTAACAGAGGAATGGTTTGAATGGTCAAGAGTAATGAGCAACCTGGAAAGCTGTCATAGGCTTAATGGGACTTTAAAGGAAAATAGGCAAAGAGAGAAAATGGAAAATTCCAGATTAAGCATGGCATGTTGGAGGACTATAAGGAGTAGAGACCCACCTGCTGAAGAAGGTTCCTGTAGGAGGGATAACTGAAGATAGACACTCTCCTAAAGGAGAGTAAGGTCACAGATGCCTTTGAATATTGAGAAGAACTGTTCTGACTTAGTCCCATGTTTAGTAGGGAGCAGTTAGAACTACTAGAGGGAGTTGAGCTGAGAACAGGGAAGATAAAAAGTAAAAGTCTTTTTTTTTTTTAATATTTATGTATTTATTTCCTATATGCAAGCAGAGGGAGGGGCAGAGGGAGAGGAAGAGAGAATCTCCAGCAGACTCCCTGCTGAGCACAGAGCCCAACGTGGGGTTCCATCTCAGGACCCTGAGATCATAGCCTGAGCCAAAATCAAGAGTCTGAATCTTAACCAACTGAGCCACCCAGGCACCTCAAAAGTAAAGTCTTAAGGAGACCTCTCTGACAGTGATATTGTAAGAGTCACAGTTCTGACGTCATCCCCACCCACAGTTATCTTTTTCAGACCCCTCCCTCATGCTTGTAAGTCCTGATTCAGGAGCACGCCTACACAGGCACATCTGCAACACAGAACCATATACCCCTCCACTATGCCCTTCAACTCCACGTAACCTTCAACTATGACACCAGGGTGGCTGCATGATCCATGGACAGTTAGGCGAAGCTAGTCAGATTCTTGTTTGATATGTGAACTAAGCCATATAGAGATGGTAATTACTGAGTGTAATGCAGTGATATGTCGAATTTAGGATGCGAAGCTTCTCAAGTTAAGGACTTGGGCAAGTGGGACAAAGCCTGTCTGCAGAGGAGATGGAGCAGACCTACCGTCATACAACTCCAATGCACGGAAGAGACAAGGACCCATGGAGCTGTAGAGACAGCAAACAAAATAGAATAGCTTTTCAATAATTGTCCAGTTCTCACGTAGCCCACTGTGTTCTTTTTTATAATATCTCCTTGCCCTCCTTTTCAGTAAACTCCCTTTATAATTGAATTTAGAGAGTCTTTGTTCCTGGTAACCAAACATTGACTTGAATAAATATCAATGATAAAGCAGAGGAAAGATAAGCTAGGGCAGCGGTGCTCCCAGATGGCACGGTGGACTACCTTCACCAGAATTACCTGAATTTTTGCAAAAGATGAACCCCCAGAGCTCTCTCTGGACACAAATGTCTAGGAGAGGCTTGTTAATGTAGATTTTCAGTAGGTATCCACACCGTCAATGCAGGAAACACAGGGCCTGGCACAGAAACGTGGCCAGGGACAGGGCTGTCCAGACATAAAGAAGTAAACACCACACAAGCACCGCAAACCACCTTGATCAGGACCTGAAAGGAAGCCAGAAACATTGGAAAGTTCCTTTAATTCCATGACAGTGAATAGAAGCAGTAAACGGTGATCGCAGCCCCTCCTCGCTCCCCAGTGATTAGAGAAACGGCATTGCCAGGGAGAGATCAGTAGGATGGAAGGAGGAGTAAAGGGAAATAGTTCTCAGCTCAAAACTGCATGGCATTTTGACTGCCACTTACTGGCTGTGCTAGAAAAGTCAACTTTGTGAGCCTCATTTTCCACACCTGCATAATTGGGCAGTTATTGGCCTAACTTTATTAGGATTTGGGGAGTGTTAAATGATACTGACACTTACGTGCTTCTCACAATCTCTGGCTCATAATAGTAAACAATCTCTAAGTGCAAGCCATATCTCAAAAGAACTGTTGGGATATTAATTTATGGAATTCTCCCCAGTGAATATCCTCAAGCAGTTCTTCCACTTTGCATCAAGAGAGTTTATGATAGCTGTCAAGAGGAGTTGCCTGCAAGAGCCCTTTCTTCCTAGGTTTGTTTGCAAAACTCAAGCCCTTAAGGAGCTAGTTCCATGTATCCTGGAGGGTAAGAAGAAAGAAAATGCCACTGAGGAAAAAGTAGAAGTGAAATTTCAGGTGACCTTGGTGGAAACAAAGATCTGAGGTTCACAAAATCTTGGGGGGGCCCATACCTTTGTACCTGGCAGTCTCCATGTTGGTTCTAAGACCACAGGAGAGAACAGATCTATTTCCCACATTCAGCAATGATCAATGATTTCCCATTCTCCAAGTATGATCCAGGAACTAAAGGGATCAAATCAATGTAATGTTAAGTTTTCCTGGCAAGGCTTTGGGAATGGGCATTCCAGCAGTGACTGAGATGGAATTTCCCATTAGCTGAGCAGGACATGAAACTCAATGGTAAATCAAATTAACTTAAGGAAAATGAACAGATATATTTTATATGCCTCATACAATAGACAGAGATGCACATCCCCGTCAATAACTTTGCCCTTCACAAACCACAAGACAGGGTCATAATTCGAGAGCCAGTTGTAGTTTGTGAAATAGTTAAGAGAAATAAACAAGAGAATATACATAAATGGGCTTTATGGTTTTCAAAGCCCAACAGCAAAGTTAGAAGTTGCTGGCAATTTTTTGGCAGCATGGGGGCAGATGTTAATCTTGCAATACATATATGTAAGCTGATAAGAATATTCTGTAAGAAAGCTGCATTGTACCTCTTTGGTCTGTGTCAGGAAAGAGAGAATGATCGCATGAAAGAGAAAATCAAAGAATGCAAAAAGAGCTAGCATAGGATCTTATTAAGTCCACACCATCTTAGAATTAGACTGACCTGCATCCAAATCCACTAGGAGAGAAGATGAGCTCCACCAGGGACTGGGACGTCTGCTTGTTTATTCAGTGATGTATGCCAAGTGCCAGGAGTCCTATCTGGCACACAGGAGGCATGCAAAAAAATGTGTTGATTGAATAAATGCAATTTTGACTCTACTATCTTACTGCTGCTTGGCCTTGAGCAAGTTATTAAAGCTCTCCAAAGCTCGGTTAAAATAAAGATGATAATAGTAAATAACACACTGCCTCACTGGAGAATAAAATGAGATAAAGCAGCTACTGTCAAAATGGCCTGAAGAGACTTGGGCTTTTCCCTGTTTTGAGTATTGGTCACTGGGATAAGATTTCTTTGAAGGGAGAATTGGAAAACAGTGAAGAAACATAGAAAGACTTAGCACAATCCAAGTGCATGACTCAAAGCTGTTGCTTCTTTTGGTGCTCGTGTGTTGCCCTTGGGGTAGAATACAAAAAGATGAGAGAAGCAAAAAGAAAATGGAACTTACTTTGACATTAATTGTGGATTGGGGTGCATCACAGCCTGCCTGTCTGTGTAAAGAGCAGCAAACTTAACATCCAAATGTAGCATGAGTATGGTGTTGAAAGAAAACAACAAGTGAAATTTCTTTCAATGAATCATGGAACACTCCATCAAAAACTAATGATGTACTGTATTGTGGCTAATATAACAGAATAAAAAAATAAATTTAAAAAATTTAAAAAAGAACATTCTTTCCCAAGTACTTGTTAAAAGAGAAGGACAACAAGCCAAGAAAAAGATGTGCTAATTTGAAGAATCCTAAGAACTATTTTATGTGATTACGTGAAGATAAAAATATATTTTTTCTTAGGTTCAATAATGATTTAAACACTAAGATAGAAAAACAAGTGACTTAGTGGAGTGGTTAATTACCAGTCATGTGGCTAGCTTTCTGGGTTGCAGTTTCCTCAATATGGCTTTCAAATTGTTAATAGCTCCTGCTCTTCTCTCATCTCAGCGAGGGTTGTTCATGTGCCACGTGGCATGCTGAGCACACATCATCATTAGCATCCAGACTAATTTTCTTTCTGATTTGACCAAGCAGTAGTTGAGGAGCTCATTTCCCTGGGCTCCAATTTATTTCAGCTGCTAAGCCCTAACGCTGAAGCTCAGATCTTTTCATGTGCCCTTTGGATAAGAACCAGAGATATAGACATGATAAAGAGGATGCAGAGTGTTGAAGTTCATGGGTAGCAGGTGCCGGAGGAACAAAACTCCAAAGTTATAGTGTGGTTTCTCCTCTCCATTTCTTTCTTTTTTTTTTTTTTTTTAAGATTTTATTTATTTATTTGACAGAGAAACACAGCGAGAGAGGGAACACAAGTGAGAGAGGGGAGTGAGAGAGGGAGAAGCAGGCCTTCCGCCAAGCAGGGAGCCCGATGTGGGG
This sequence comes from Spilogale gracilis, assembly GCA_004023965.1. Taxonomy (NCBI): domain Eukaryota; kingdom Metazoa; phylum Chordata; class Mammalia; order Carnivora; family Mephitidae; genus Spilogale; species Spilogale gracilis. Next base: position 54,216 of record PITA01003000.1, read on the forward strand.
CTCGATCCCGGGACTCCAGGATCATGACCTGAGCTGAACTAAGTGAGTCGCTTAACCAACTGAGCCACCCAGGCGCCCCTCTCCTATCCATTTCATACAGCCATTATGTGTCTTGAAAAAACTGGAGAGAATGACCTTGTTAAGTGCCTAAAACAAATGTCTATAATTGTGAAATAATATAGATTAGTACATTTGGGGGACATTTAGTAGATTTTTTTTAAATGTGTGGGCAGGGAGCATAACCAAAAAATGTGTGCAAAATGCTTAACTATTAACTTCACCAATACCTTTGTCCAGACTCCTGTTCTAAACAGCTGTACAGAATGTGCTTGGTTTTGAGTATTTTAATTACAAAGGAAAACGATGTCAAATATTTAAGTAATTTTTTCAGAGTGTGAAAATTGTACTGGAAAAGAAATGTACATTAAGTCTATTTCTATACTATCAGGCAAAGAATTAACTTCATTCTAGAATAAGTCAACTGTAACTTAGGAAAATTGGATAGAAACAATTGAGATACAATTAAACAAATAGGAAACAGGCAAAAATGAATTCGAGTAAATGAAATGCAGACTTTTGGCTCAGAGGACATAAAGAGAGTAGTGACTATGTGTGAGCGAGGGTTGCTCAAAGAGAGCTGTGTGTGTATGTGTGTGTGTGTGTGTGTGTGTGTGAGAGATATAACTGATACATAACATTATGTTAGTTTCAGGTATACAGCATAATGAGTTGATATTTGTATATATTGTGAAATGATCATCACAATAAGTCTAGTTAACATCCATCACCACACACAGTTACAAATTGTGTGTGTGGGTGTGGGTGTGGGTGTGTGTGTGTGATAAGAACTTTTAGGATCTACCTTCACAGTTACAATTGCTTTACATTAGATCCCCATGACTTTTATTTTATAACTGGAAGTTTGTGTTCTGTGTGTATGTGTGCATGTCTGTGTGTGTCTATGTTTGTGTCTGTGTATTCTTTGTTAGGCAAAGGTAGTCCCTAGCAAACTGTGTCCCCACATTGAGGGATCCAGGGGAATAAATATTGTAACCTCTCTCCTTCCACACTCTCATCTCCCGTCTTCTATTGGCCAAATCCAGTGAGAGGTAAGAGGGCCAGGGTCATGTAGCATATCGGTCAGCCTTCCAATGACTGAGAGCTAAGTAAAGAATAGAAGATAGGCGGCACCTGGGTGGCTCAGTGGGTTAAGCGACTGCCTTCGGCTCAGGTTATGATCCCGGAGACCTGGGATCGAGCCCCACATCGGGCTCCCTGCTCTGCGGGAAGCCTGCTTCTCCCTCTCTCACTCACCCTGCTTGTGTTCCCTCTCTGGCTGTGTTTCTCTCTGTCAAATAAATAAAATCTTTAAAAAAAAAAAAAAGAATAGAAGATAGATCCAGATTTGTCTTCCAAGACACTTTTGAATGCATTTTTGCTGCCTTGTATTTATCTAAATATGTTTGAAGCTAAGTTGAAATATTTGTCTCTCTGAAAATCTTTAAGTATAAACAAAATTATTTTAGTCTACTAAATTAGTATTTCTGACTTAATACCTATACTTTAATGGCTTTAAAAAAGTGCCATTTCTCAATACATTACTTTTATAAATTGCGTTCTGTGTTAAGTTTTAATTAAGTGAAATCTCATGTGCAATGATATTAAGACTCCTTAAAGCAGGGACATTAGTTTTTGGAATAACGAAATTACTTGCAGAAACAGGGATAGCATTTTAAATCCTGACATTCCTCGAGTTCAATTCTGTTTACTTATCCAGGTAAAAATATATTTGCTTATGATGTGATTTTATGGTTGTGAAGAAAAATAATAATCTCATCAAGAAATTGGGAGTTCCAATGTTTCATAGATGGACAGAATGTTAGGACTTAGCCTGGTGAATAAAAGGAAAAAAAAATCTTCCTCTCTGCTATATCCACCCAACACTTCTTACACTAAATATGTGGGGTTTTTTCTCTACACTAACTAATTCTCCTATACCTGTTGGGTGCCCTAAAATTGAGTTCAATTCTGACACCATAAATTTAGAGTTAGCTTCAAATACCACAAGTTAGGGCTTAGTCCACAAGACTTCCAGTCCCCCACTCTCCTCCCACCTCCCACTCAACACCCTTCAGATGCCAGGCCTCCTGTACTTCTGATTGGCTAGAAATCAGGGGTTCCCATAACCTCCTACTTGGGTTTGAGATCTTGCTAATACAGCTCAGAAAACTCAGGAAATTGCCTCACTTACTATTATTCATTTATTATGAAGGATACAACTCAGGGACAGCCAAATGGAAGAGAGGCATAAGACATGGTCTGTAGAAAGGGGCACACACAGAGCTTCCATGCCTTCTCCCGGAGCTCTACCTCTCAGTACCTTAGTGTGTTCACCAGTCCAGAACCTTCTGTTAGGGCTTTTTATGGAGGCTTCACTGCAAAGGGGTGATGGATTAAATCAATGATCATTGGTTAACTAACCCAACCTCTAGTCCCTAGTCAGGAGGTGGGGCTGAAAGTTCCCACCCTCTGTTTATTATAAGGTTGGATCCCCTAGCAACCAGCCCCCATTCCAAAGCTATCCAAGAGCCAGCAACCACCAGATAGCTCATAAGCATTTGAAAGGAGATTCCTACAGATTGGGGATCTGTGAATCTCTGTGGTGAACAGGAAGGAAGCATTTTAGACTACATTTGTTAAGTCATTAAGAACTCAACAATGGGGTGCCTGGGTGGCTCAGTTGGTTAAGCGACTGCCTTCAGCTCAGGTCATGATCCCGGAGACCAGGGATCGATCCCTGCATCAGGCTCCCTGCTCGGCGGGAAGCCTGCTTCTCCCTCTCTCACTCCGGGTGCTTGTGTTCCCTCTCTGGCTGTGTTTCTCTCTGTCAAATAAATAAAATCTTTAAGAGAGAGAGAGAGAGAGAGAGAGAGAGAGAGAGAGAGAGAGGAAAAACAAAGAAAAAAAAAACAAAAAAAAAGAACTCAACAATACTCTGTGCTTAGTATGTGCAGGCTTTGCTGTGGGTGGTAGAGCTATGGTGATTACCAAGACAGACATTGCCTCAGATGTGTGACCAGAGCTTGGCACCTGCCCCTCCTGCTGTCTGCCATACCAAGAAGCACAGTTGTGTCTCTTCACAGGTGCACAACTCATCCTAGCAAATCAAGGCACAGTGACGCACAGGTATTCCAGAGCTTGGGCTGTAACTCTCAGGTATATGGGGATGGAAAAATGTTGAGAGCCATAGTTATTCTGACCACCTGCTCCTCTGCAGTGGATTTACTTTTTATTCCTTTCATTCCACACCACTACCACTCCTCCCCGCACCCCCCACACCCCCAGGCCCAACTCAGAATTTAACATTCCAAAATATGTGTCTTCAGTTCTGGAAAATTCTCAGACATGTTCTCTTTAATTGTTGCCTTTTCCCTTCATCTTTCCTGCAACTCTGGTTGGAACTTCTCTTTTGATTTTTGGTATCTCATAACTTTGTTTTCACGATTTTTTTTTCTCCATGTTGTAGATTTATTAATTCTCTTTTCAATCACGTAGTCTTCAGCTTAATTCTCTCACTGACTTTATTTTTTAATACTGTATTTTTCTGGTGTTTTTCAAATCCATCCAGTTTTTTTTTTCTTTTTTTTCAATCTTCTATTCTTAGAATAGAAGTGTGCCTTCTATTCCCTTCTTTAGTGAATTTGGACATTTAAATATATTTATTTTAAGATCCACTTCAGATCAGTATCTTGTAGCTAGGCTCCCACTAGCCAAGTCAGCTCACTTTCTTTCTTTTTAGCAGGGTTCTTTATGTATTTTGTAATATTTTTCTCTGTTCATCTTTAGTAGATGCAACTTTCATGTTCTGTCACTGTTATAGTAATTCTTTTCCACCAAATGTTATACAAACATTTATCTCCATATATATAATATATAATCATCATATATAATATATATATGTTCTCTATCGTATTTTTTTAAATTGAAGTGTAGTTAACAGACTTTGCACAGTTCTATTTGCAGAGGTTTTCTTTTAGTCCAGATTCTATTCCTTTCTTCATCCCTGCATTGTGGTTGTCTCGCTAAAATATTAGTTAGCATGGACTTACAGTCTGTTTTCTCAGGTAGGACTTTTACCATGTGAATCCAAACACAACTGAGGGGAAAATATGGTCTTTGTCTTTATTTCATTCTTGACTTTTCCCTCCTTTATTTTTCCTCTTTTACTTTTTTTTTTACTTTTCCTCTCTTTAAAAAAAACATCTACCCTTACCAAGTATTTTTGAGCAAATTTTTATAGTATGTAATTTATTAACATATATATAAATTATATATAAAATATTATTTATAGAAATATTAGAAAATTGGGAATAATGTACTGTTTTATTTCTTTATGTTTGAGTTATATGCATATTTATCCAATTTTCTAAGTAAAGCTATGTAAGATTACATAATCAATTCCAGTGAATATCACATTCCAATTTGGCAGAAATTTTCTCTATGGCCTAAATATTTCTTTTTTTTTTTTAAGATTTTATTTATTTATTTGATAGAGAGAGATCACAAGTAGACAGAGAGGCAGGCAGAGAGAGAGGAGGAAGCAGGCTCCCGGCTGAGCAGAGAGCGGATACAGGCCTGGATCCCAGGACCCTGAGATCATGACCTGAGCCAAAGGCAGAGGCTTTAACCCACTGAGCCACCCGGGCGCCCAGGCCTAAATATTTCTAATAAGTCTCAGCAACTAAGACATAAAATTAAATCTCTTGTTCTCGTACATGGAGTACTTCAAAAGCTTACTGCTATCAAGAATCATACGTACTTTTTATAAATAAATTTATGAGATATTCCTTATGCTTATTAAAAGTTATTTTCATTTCTTCTTTAAGTCAGTCACCTGAGGAACACTTTCTTAGGCAACTTAAATTGAGGTAATTTGACACATCAGAAAAAGAATGGCCCATAAGCAGCATTGTGTGTGACAGGATGGCCCGGATTGAGGTACTTCACTCCTGGGTGCCTCTACCGTCCCGTGTGTTAAGTGAGGATTTCAGAAGCTCATAATTATGCGATTTCTTTCCCCAATCTGTGCTATATCCAAGGCCACAAGTTTCAGGCTGTCTATAACATGTTATTCTAATTATTGATTATGTCTCATTCTTAGTAAGTGGATAATGCTTTCAAGGGCAGGGCATGTGTCTTACTATTTTGGGAGACCTCTAAACCTAACACTACCTAGTGTTTACTGTTGCTGAATTTGGAACATGCACCAGTTTTTAGTATTCATTAACAATTTAGGGGCGCCTGGGTGGTGCAGTCAGTTGAGCGCCTGCCTTTGGCTCAGGTCATGAGCCCGGGGTCGTACAATCAAGCTTCATGTCTGGCTCCCTGCTCAGCTTCTCACTTTCCTCCCAGCTCCTGCTCTCTCTCACTATCTCTGTCTCTCTTTCAAGTAAATAAATAAAATCTTTAAAAAAAAAGTTTACTTGGCTGTGGCTTTATAGAAGACCATTATATATGTTATCCTTAATAAATGAAAAAAATCTATGTTGGTTTTCTTTTATAATGGGTTCCCTAAGATACATGGATTTTTTTTTTTTTGCTAAAATGTCAAGTTTCAGTGTTAAATCAATGCTTTAAAGGTGTGGAAATTACATATACAATTTAGTCCTGATCATCTGGGTTCATATTCTTCTTTTGAGGTTTATATAAAAATTAATAACTTTTCCAAGAGCGATGCACATACACATATACATGGACACAGCATTTTACATGAATTAAGGGGTCCTATTTGTAAATATAAATAAAACACAAACACATGCATACATATGTATATTCATATGCACATGTGTATATGTATACATACATACATACACATGTGGAGGGAAAATATTGTTCTAGTACACAATTGGTGTGCTAATTTAGGGTCAATATTGAAAAGTCTGATTTTGCTACTAAATTTTTTAACTAAAGAATTTCATAGTTACTTTTTTTTCTTTTTCAAAAAACGGTAACTTCTAGAGTATTTTTCTCAGAGGGCTGAAACTGGTTACCCTAAGCAGCTCATAAACAAACTTTGTTTGGACGACACAATGACTTTAAAGAAATTGAGCCAACCCTAAATTTGGGTCATTTCACATTAAAATAAAGGTTTCTCCTTTTCTTAAAAACAAACAAAAGGGATCCCTGGGTGGCTCAGTCGGTCAAGTGTCCAACTGGATTTCAACTTTGGTCATGAACTCAGGGTCAGGAGATTGAGCCCTGCTTTGGTTCCATACTCCGTGGGGAGTCAGCTTGCAATTATCTCTCTTTCTCTCTCTAATAAACAAATAAATCTAAAAAAAAAAAAAAGACCTGTGAACACTTGATTCACGTTCCCTCAGTAGAGCCATGTAGCTCCCTTAGTAAGATGGAACTTGGCTGTCTATTTTGCCACAGTCCCCCTAAGAGTCTATTGCCTTCATGACTCTGATGGTTAAGGATCAACTGCTATTTTCATTGTGCTCAAACAGCTGTTGACTCACACAAATCACAGAAATGGTTTTCTGTTTTCATATTTTGCTATCAAGAGAAGACAAATGAAAGTCAGACAGAAAGGGCACATGTTGCAAGAAATACAGGAGAGAGAATATGTATTTCTTTATGAAAGCAAAAAGTATGTACCCAGTCTGCCTTACATATTGATGTTAAGTGTCTGGCCTCAGCTTTACATGATTAAATGGTGATATTGGGTCTCAGCATGAAGAATGCTTGTACTTTTCCTGAACCATTTAGTGGTCCTGTTGCTGTTGCTTTTGCTGTTCGTGTTGGTTTTGCTTTTACTTTCTGGATAATCCAGACTTTGTAGCAAAGCACAGCAGAACTTGATAGCATGAATTGGAGATGGCAAACATGTATTTTTATTGGATTTTTCCTACCCTTCTTTCTTTTTTTATCAAATATTCTCATCTGTTTTTATACTTTATGCTCCTTACACATTTATCTTTATATAACATCTCAGATCACTTTGCACAATTCAGAATAATGAAGTACAAATAAAACGTGTTAGCATAACCTAAATTTAACTATGTTAACTGCTTTCCTTTTCAGCAGCCCTGCACGCACAGGTGGCCTTGCACCTGGCCATCACTGGAGGACAAACCAGGGACCAGCTGGCTTTTTGATCATCTTTTCTCTGATAGTTCTTTCTTCCCAGAGGGAACCACCACCATCCAGGCGAGCTGAAGCCCTGGAACTGAGCTTGGACCTGGTTGGTTAGGGCCTGAGAAGGGGGAGCAGCTCGCTCTATTAAATTTCCAGATTTCACCCTCATTTTCGTTTTGTAAACCATACTCTAGGAGTATTTAGCACTCACTCTCTTTGACTTCATTTGGCTTCTTTACCTGATTTATTTTGTGTCTCCTCTCGAAGTCCCTTTCTCCTGTGGCACAGAATCTTATGGAACACCGAGCGCATCGTAGGTCCTTACTGAACACCTGTTGTGTAAATGTTGAATAAAATACATTATAGTACCCATTTTAATGAAAATCAGTTCATGCGAAGGGTGGTAGTATTTGTGTCACTGTTTTGCATCTTTTATGGTTTTCTGTGGACCAGATACGCTACTGGAGTAATGGAGAAGAAGAATCATCAAGTAGAGTGAAAGTGACGGGAAATGAGACATCAGCCAGACTCCGGGGCTTGAGGAGTAATCTGGAGTATTACACAGCTGTCCGGGCTTACAACAGCGCTGGTGCTGGGCCATTCAGCATCACAGTGAATGCAACCACAAAGAAAACTCGTAAGTAGATTCAATGTTTTGAATAACAAGAAAGTGGTTTATGGGAGCCTTGTTTATCATTTAAAATGGACAAGCCAACTCAGGAAGCTCACTGAGTGGGGCTTAACAAATCCAATCCCAAACGTTCGTAAACGCAGAGTCACACATTATCTTTGTCGTTGTGATAGCTGTGAATCTTTAGATAGAAGCTTCACATGGACATCAATGTGTACCTTTTGAAAAACCTTATTAGTATGGGGTGTTGAGTCAAGTCCATCTATTTTTCTTTTCAAATGTAATAAACTTAGTTTACTTTCATGTTTTTTTTAGTTCCCCAAAGCTTGAGGATTTCCAGTAAACGTGAATAAGTTAAATCTCACACCAGAGAGTCGATAGTGATTTTCCTTTTTTTTTTTTTCTTTCCTACCTTATTCAAAAGATGTTAGTATGCATTAAAAGATCACCATCAGAAGATGCTGGTGCATGTGAATATTTAAAAATCTGATCAGAGATGTCAGTTGCCTTGAAAGTTGAGTCTTTGTTAGCTATATACTCACAGGTAAATTCACAAGCGGCAATTACGAGCTGTACGCAACTCGGCTTTGAATTACACTACAGGAAAGTGAGTGATTTGCAGTTCCATAGTCTCCCGCATATATTTCAATTAAACTGATAGGACAGGTGTATTTTTAATCATTATATTAGTGTTAGTAACTTCTTGCAGTGCAACCATTTGAATTGTCCTTGTCATCATTATAGCTAATAACAATTGAGAATGTTCTATGTCCCAAGTGCTTTACACACATTCCCACATTTAAACTTCGTAACGACCACACAAGGTAGCAATCAGAATTTTTAACATTGTATAGTAAGGAAAATGGGAATGTAGGAGGAAGTACTTTGAACATAGTAACACATTACTTTTATTTACAGAAAATGATTTCTCTTCTTGTTTTCAGAGTTTATTAACTCAGGGAAAATGTTTGCTTAACTGGCTTCATATGGGATGAGACATCAAGTTTGCTCAATTTCTATATATATATATATAAAATTCCCAAATTTTTATAAGAACATACATTTGTTAGATAAAATTGCTAAGAATACCAATAATATAAAATTGAATATCATTGTCTGTCTTTGTGGATAAGTTAAAAGATATATAAAACATAATTCTGCTACTTTAGATTTTAGTTAGCCAGTGTTAATTCGATCAGCAAAGTTCACGTTCATCTTTGTATTATCTACATAAAAGAGAACTTGAATACTAATTTAGTAGTATAATGAGATTGCAGAGCAAAAGTTTAGCAATAAACCATTATAAATCTTCAGTAGCATAACTTACCAAGCAGCCAACTCATGTAAAAATTCAATATTGTCCTTCACTAGTTATTAGGGGAAGCCTGACCCCATCTCTTACTCATAATACACAGCATGGGTTAGACCAAGAAGTATATAGGCTTGGAAATACTTAAACTGAAAATATTCTGTGTTTAGAACTTCTCGCTAAATATGTTTGGTATTCTCAATAACAATTCTTAATTAGTAAGATTTAAATATACATCATTATTTATATATTCAAAGCACAGCGTCAATCAAAAATTCTGATTGCAAGAATATATGCAAACAAGTTTATTTCACTCCTTCTTCTGACTTAATAATTGATGTGATTACTTGCTAGAAAATTATGATTGTACAAGACTGTGTGACATCATCATGGAATCAGTGAAGAACTTAGTAAATTGGTAAGACATGAGGAAAAGACAACAGGAATATTATGGTAATGTACAATGGATGAAATACAATTTTAAAAAGAAATTTTTATGTTTTAGGTGTAGCATACAGACACCCAGTCTAAAGTAGAAATTTGCAACTGTAATGATGGCGATTATGATTTTAATGGCTGTCACTTACTGAGCAATCTGCAGTCACTGTTCTAAGTATGTTTTTCGTGTACTGATTTTCACTTCTCACAGCAACACCATGACTTGGAAGTTGCTGGTAACCTCACCTTAGAGATGAGGATGCTGAAGCATATAGAAGTTATTTAACTTCCCTCAGATACAGACTAAGTAGCAGGATAGGCATCCAAATCTAGACAGTCTTAATTGTGCTGTCCTCGCTTTCAACTGTATAATCAGAATATCCATGCCTCGTTTAACACCAGTATTCATTGGGATTTTTGCTCTATGCCTCGGACATGGATAAGGTAAAGATAGACAGTACTCCTTTGCTCACAGAGCTGTAGTCTGATGGAAATTCTAACACTTGAATAAAATCCCTCTGAAGGTGATACATTTGTATTTCTGCAATTCATTCAGAGTCTGCATGTTGATCTGTGGGTGCTATTAGGGAAAAATTTCCTACGTTGGGTGGGAAATTCATAGAGATCATTGAAATCCTTAATTATTCTAAGATTAGATGGAGAAAGTGTGTGTTAAGCTTTCAATTTTGTGTTAATAGTTTTTGCTTAAAGATACCAAAAATGCAAGTAAAACAGAATCCTTGAAAGCTGTTCTTATTACTGTTACTGGCAACTCTTTTAATAGTCATCCTAACCTTTGACATGGATTTCGCTCCAAACCCTATTAAAGAATTTTGGTAAGATTTTTGTGATTATCTCTAAAGAGAATTTTTATCATACTTCAGACATAAAGTACTAAAATAACACCTTTGATTATGTGCTTGCTCTCTGTTTTCCCCTCTGGATTGTAAACTTTATGGGGAAGGAATCCTTCTATGTCTTGTTCATCTAGCCCTAGTGCCCAGCGTGGTGCTGCAGACCTCTGCTTAAATACTGATTGGGCAGCTAAGTGAATGAATGAAATCTAAAGCAGGCCAGCCTGAAGAACTATTATTAATCAAATATACTTCCTCTTGAGTGAACATTGTGAATTCAAAACACTTACTTTAGTCTTTTATCATTCTTGCTTAAAATGTGCAAGTTTCATGGACTTGTCATAATCATGGAATTTAGTATGCAAGCCTTTATATCAATATAGATCTTGGGTGATTATTTTTTATTAATGTAAAATAATACAAGGATTCTCAAGTTAAATACTGCAGCTTCCATTAAACACTTAATTTTTGATATCCAAATACTTGTGTTTTTTAGAAGCATTTCTGAGTTAAGCTCTAATTAGCCTCTTTAAGTAATCTAAAATGGGTCTCTGTTACTTGCAACCCAAGGAGAGCTAACTCTTAAGAACATCTTGTTTTTAAAGGCACTGATGAGGAAAAATTGCAGATGGCATGTAAATGATGAAACTTGTTGGCTTCTAAAAGGAAACATATTGAGAATTTTATGTTCAGAGATAGCAAGAAAGAACTTGTAGGGCAAATATTCTGCTCTGTATAACTAAAAAGTCAAGTGGTAATTCTGGCTTTCAGTATGAATGGATTTAGCACTCAGCCAGCGTCCTCAAGGGTCCTCTAATAAGACCTCAAACTGAATATTTCTAAAACTAAGTTCTTAACTGTGCCATCCACCCCATTTAAAGCCTGTCCCTTCTATAACTCCTCATCTCAGTAAATTAAATCCCAGTATTTCAGTTGCTCAGGGCCAAAATCTTGGAATCACCCTTAACTCTTCTCTTTCTCTCATGCCCAAAACTGACTTCTGCAAGAATCTACCACGTGTTATTGCTCTCACTGCTTTCACCCTGATGCAAGCTGGAACATCCTTCACATGGATCAGGGCAGCAATCCCTTCGTGTTCAGCCTCCTTCCATCCTTGGCTCCAGTAAGCCACAGTGATGCTCAGAATGCCCCCATTTCACCTCATGTCAGATAAGTAATAAATCCTTATAATGCTCAACAGGGCTTTGTATGATCCATCCTCCAAATCCTCCTCTGACTCATTTCCTACTATTATCCTCTTCAGTCATTCCACTCTCACTTCAGGGCCTCTGCATTTGCTGTTCCCTCTGCTCGGAAAGCCTCCAGGCATCCAGTGGCTTTCTCTCTCACCTTTGAGACCTTTGCTCAAATATCAATTCAGTGCTACCCAACTGCCATGTTTAAAAGTACATCCCTCATCTCCTTCCCTGCTTTGTTCTTGGGTAGAGCACTAACAGCTGTCACATATTCTGTCATTTGTTCTCATTTATTTAATTGTTGTCTCTCCAGCCTGCTTTAACTGGAAGACAAAGTCCTTTAGGGCAGAGATTTTACCTGCATTGATCATAACCGTCTTCAGAGTTCTGTCTCCAAGTAATCATAGCTGGTACCCAACAGATGTTGAACAAACAACACTCTCTATCTCTTGGCTCTGTTCCATGGTGGAATCATTCTTACAATGTTTTTTTTTGTTTTTTTGTTTTTTTGTTTTTTCGGGGTAAAAGTATTGCTATTTGCTCCTTAAGGCTTGTTTCTGTCAACTAAATGTTCTGGGAAAAGTGGGTCACCCCTTTCCGCTAACTCCACTCAGAGCCAAGGATGATTCTTCTTGGCTCATCCCAGAACCAGCTGTTAAAAACTTCCCTGGACTGACCTGAATCACATGCCCAGAACTTACCCTGCAACAAGGAGATACTATTTTTTTTTTCTTCAGTGATGATTATGCATGTATGCCCCTTGAGAAAACAGAATAATATTAAATGTTAATATTAAATATTAAGTGTTTTGCACTTGAGTTTTTGCTTTTGCAAGCGGAATGTTTATCCATGTAAGCTGAGCTAAAAGCATTTGTCTAAATTTAAGGAACCTAATCAAGTGTGTCCTAAGGAATTGTTAAGCTAATGTGAGTAAAATAAACACTAAAGAAATAGGGGTGAAAATATTTCAGAATTTTCGATAAAACGAATAATCCTGCTTCAGGTACATAATTTGGAAGTTCTGGAGCTTTTGTATGTGTAATTTAACTATATGATTATCTACTCTAAGTTATGACTTGGGAACTATATCAATGCAAAATTTCCCAAATTTTGATGTGATCTGTCTTCTCAATTGTTGCCATTCTTTTGGGCTGCCTCTAATATGTACCTAACAGTTTGTCTTAAAAATTAACCTATGGAAGGGCATCTGGGTGGCTCAAGTGTATTAAAGCCTCTGCCTTCAGCTTAGGTCATGATCTCAGGGTCCTGAGATCAAGGCCCATGTGGGGCTCTCTGCTCAGCAGGGAGCCTGCTTCCTCCGCTCTCTCTGCCTACTTGTGATCTCTTTCTCTGTCAAATAAATAAATAAAATCTTAAAAAAAAAAAAAATTTTAACCTATAGTGTGCCTGGGTGGTTTAGTCAGTTAAGCCTCTGCCCTTGGCTGAGGTCATGATCTCAGGGTCCTGGGATTGAGCCCCACCTCATGCTCTCTGCTCGGCAAGAGCCTTACTTCTCCCCCTCCCTCTGCCTATCGCTTCCCCTGCTTGTGCTCTTTCTCTCTCTGTCAAATATGTAAATAAAATCTTCTTTAAAATTAGCTTATGATTTTTGCCTTTATAAACTTAAAATAGAAACTAACCAAGTATGGAAACCAGTATCATTGCCATAAATAGATGCTAACAAAATAATAAGTTAAATAGTAATAAAATCAGTAATAATAAATACAATGAACAAATAAGCCACTCTCTGTTTTTAATACCTGCTCAAACCTCTAAACCTGCTTTCTCCTTGTTTATGGTATTAGTATTGCAGAGAGATAAAAAACCTGGTACCACCAAATCCAGCCTTCTCTTCAAGCTAATAAGAAAAATAAAGGGAATTTCTTTCTAGGTGACTTAAGTTATTTGTCATCTCCTCAATGTATCAGATCCTAGATATGTATGTGAACTAGTCATGTCTGTATATGCTATACCACCAATCACAGAGACAGCTGTAGAACACATTGTTCACTCATGCATGGTCCTCAGATTTTAGACTGTTTTTGGGGGGTTTTTTGGTTTTTTTTGTCTGAGGACTTCAACAAAATGATTTCTGATGTTGTAAGTTCTGAAACAATATAATAATGTAATATTGAACTTGAACAGAATTCAGTCAGGGAGTTTCAGCTAATATAAGATCAAGTCATTCCTCTGTCCAGATGTGTAAATCTTATGAACTTCTTTCCTTTTAGGAGCTTTGGCACGCTTTTGGAAATCTTCAACTTGCCTACCAATTTCCTCTAGGAAATTTTAAATGTTTCTTTATAGTTTACAAATTGTGTTATTTTTATTATCCAAAGAAGGAAAGATTTGGTTAAGGAAATTTCCAACATTTAAAAGAAAGATCCTCCTCCCTTACATTCCAGGTTGGACCCCAAGAAAATTCTTTTCTGAGTTTTAGATGAGTTAAGAAATAGATGTTTTTATTGTATAGTTACACAGAGTCAATTCCCTATTATAAGTCATGTGTTTATTTGTAATAATTCTGATGGTTCTAAAACAAATACGTCTCATTATTTGGGAGAAAGTAGCTTTTGGTGACCTGATTCTCACAGTGTCACATGTGTAAGCACTTTCATGACAAATGCTGATATTCCACTCAGCTGAACTCCAGTTACAAAGTACAGTTTCTAGATACTGGTGAGAACAACCACTTCCCACTAAGTCGTCTCATTATCATCAAGGAGTCAGGAGAAAAATTAAGAAATCTTTTGAGTCTTGCATAAAGAATCACAGCAAGCGTATGTTCTTAAAAATTCTATATTTTGAAAGTAAATGCCAGTTTTACCATCACCACTATGGAAATACCACTACTGGAAATTCTAGACAGTAATTTTAATTTTAACAGCCTTTACTTTTTATTATATAAGAGAAAACATTTTCATTGTTGAAAATTGGGGAAAAAAGATTGTAGAGAAGAAAATAAAAATTACCCATAATCCTATAGCTCGGAAATACTGTCATTAATGTTGGGCTTTCTTTTCAGCCTTATCTCCTATAGATTATTTGTCTTATGCAGCGAAAGTATGCTGTGTGTTTAGTTACCTATACAACATAGCAATTTCCATTGTCACTAATAGTTTTTCATAAATATGTTAATGTAAAATATTCCATTGTGATAATATACCACAATTTAACCATTTTCCTATTGTTAGACATGCCTTATATTCCTAGCTTCATCCAGTCAACAACCTTATATTTATCACTTGCTTGTAGGCAAGAAGTGGAGGACTCAGTGATATCTATAAAGCTGAAATGGAGGAGTCTATTAATCAAATACATGAGGATATCATGATGGGCGCTTAAAGGACAACAATAATAAAAGCCTTCAACATAATACTGTTTGGGTTACAAAATTTGAAATTATTCAAATAATTTTGCAGCCTGGCAATTAGTATTGTGCTATGTAGTGATGTGCTACCTTTCTACGAAAATTAAATGTTTGTGTTATTTTTTCTATTTTAACATATTATCAACAGTAGAAATTGAGCTTAAAAATCTGTATGACGTGAAAGTTAAGACATAATTTACCAAAAATTTTCAGATGTAGACTATGTATCGCATTAGTTCTAATAAAGTGTAGAGTTCGATCAGCCTATTTGGGGTCGGGCTTCCACATAGCATAGGGTCTAGAAAGTGATATTCCACATAGGGTAGGGATCTGGAAAGTGAAACAGATTAAAGATTTTATTTATTTATTTGACAGAGAGATCACAAGTAGGCGGAGAGGCAGGCAGAGAGAGAGGAGGAAGCAGGCTCCCTGCTGAGCAGAGAGCCCGATGCAGGCCTGGATCCCAGGCCTGTGAGATCATGACCTGAGCGGAAGGCAGAGGCTTAACCCTCTCAGCCACCCAGGCGCCCCGTATCTCCCTGTCTTAACAAAAATGTATTGTGTCGCGTCAAAGCTATTTAGAATATCAACTAATAGCTGAACCAGTCAGGTTAGGCTAATCCAGGCCACAGTATTCAACCTCCAAAATTTAGTGGCTTAAAACTACAAGTGTTTGTTTTTGACCCATCCCACATGTCCACCATAAGTAAGATTCGGATCTGATCCACGTCGTGTTGACTCCAGGAACCAGACTGAAGGAACAGGCACTCAATGGGCCATATTGATCACATGGCAGAGGGAAAAGAGAAGGGCTGAGCAGATTCTTCTGTGGCTTTGGAAGCTGCCACTAGAGAGTAACCGCTTTTGCTTTTCCTTACATTCGGTTGGTTGAAAGGAGTCATATGACAAAGCCTGATGTCTCTGAGATGCCAGTGAGAAGTGCAAGTATGTCTTCCTACAGGCAGGGGAACCACAGGTCCCGTGGCCAAGCTGAATGTCAGTGAGAGAGAAGTATACTCTCCCCACAAGAAGTAAAGGGCAGGGGGTTTGCAAAGAGCTTAATAATACAATCTACCTCAAAACACCATAAACAACACAATCGACCCTACCAGCCAGTAATAAGGATCATCAATGAGACATTTCCAGAGGATCTAAGAAAATAACTCAGGTTGCTGAGCAATCTCTAGAGATCGCTGAACTACACCTTCACCTGCTTCTGATGTCTGCACCCTTCCTCTCTCCTATCCTTCTCTCAACATCCACCACCTCAAGCCTTTAAAGGAATAACAAGGTTAAATTGTTATATTGTACAGATTTATTCCATCAAGATGTATTACTTATCTAAATATGTTAATCAAGTGCCCTTAAAATATATAAAAACTACCCCAAACTATTTTAAAAGAGAAATGTCCACTCAGATACCTTCAATGGCCAGGCAGAAATCAATGGGCAGGGATGGATGGCTGGGTTGTCTTTTCTTAGGGCCAGCCCGTTCTCTCTATCCAACAGAGTAGGTCCATTCTTTTCTGTCTGATATTGCACAAACAATCAGCAATCAGAAACCCAGAACTTAAATGAAAAGTCCTGAGTTTTAAATGTTGGCAACTAAGCAAAATTAAAGTACGTGGGTTAGGACACCCCCCCCCCAACAGAAAAGTTTGCAAGCTGGCTGATACGATTCCACGTCACAACCTCTGATCTGAAGTTTTCTAGGTCTAGAGCAATTTCACTCTCCTGTAGGTTTCAATCTAACAACTGCTCTCCAAGGTCTTCTCCTGGTCTCCTAGTTGAGACACTGTGGCTTCTGTTAGGTTAAGAGAGTAGTTCAGAACGCGTGCTGTGTAAATGGCCACAGCGCTTCCAAGCCTTAGTCTGAAGTTATACGAGGTAGATCTTTTCCGTGCTGTTACAACTCCTAGAACACAAGAGTAGACAGCCTTTTTATAGAGATTGTGGAAGCGGAGGGTTCCCACTTGAGATTTGACCCAGGAAGATAGAAAAAAAGAGCACTGAGGGCCCAATAGAAGGTAACTGAATGTTGGTGAGGATGGAAACCAGAACTGAGAACAAAGATGCTGAAGGGAAGGATGGATCATGTAATGAGCAAACTCAACCTGATCCTAATTTGCCCAGTGTTTTGCCATTTCCAGTCACTTGATATTTGCATGATTTTAGCCACAGACTCAAACAACCTGTATTTTTATATTCCTAATATATTTAATCTATTTAATTTAACAGTTAGATATATTTATTTTAAAAGACAACTATACCTTTACTAGAAACAGAAAAGCACTAGTACTCTTTATTCTAAGATAGGAGCTTAAGATTTTTTTTTAAATAAAATGAAAACAAAGCAATTATTTGAATAGAATTTTAAAAGTTAAATAGTATAATGAAATGCAAAGAAAAATAACCTAATTGATTTTCAAAAAAATGCATATCTGAAAGTAAGCTTTGAGGCGCCTGGGTGGCTCAGTGGGTTAAAGCCTCTGCTTTCGGCTCAGGTCGTGATCTCAGAGTCCTGGGATCGAGGCCCACTTGGGGCTCTCTGCTCAGCAGGGAACCTGCTTCCTCCTCTCTCTTTCTCTCTCTGCTTGCCTCTCTGCCTACCTGTGATTTCTATGTCAAATAAATAAAATCTTTAAAAAAAATTAAAAATTAAAAAAAGAAAGCTTTGCACTGAGCTAACAGGGTCATTGTGACAGTTATTAGTAGAGTGATAGTCTTTCCTTGATCACTTGGTTTAAGATGAATTATTTGTGCTAAATATTCCCTTAGGTCCGAGTTAGTTTGAATTGTGACTGTATATTTTAGGATGCTTACCAGACATCTGTGTGCAGCTGGAATCATCTGAGTTATTTGTGTTTGCATAATAGCTTTTGTTCTGTATCATTATTTAGAACCTAGTTTTAATGATCTGTGTGTTATGTGTGAAGTAGAGTACCACAAATCTATCAATATTGGCTTCATCCAAAAGAATTATATCTCTGAATCAAGAATTGGAAGTGACAGGCTTTTTTTAACCTAATGTGAAAATATGTACATATTTCCAATTAAAAATGTCATCCACCTAAAATCATCTCTAGTGGTAGAAATATTGATTCTTGGGAACCACTAATAAGGCCTATGGTTAGAAGTCAGAGAACATGTCCATCTCTTTGCTTAATGTACTCAGAAGGATCCCTAACACATAAGAAATAGTTATTAAATATGTAGTCAGTGGGAATTCCAGGTAGAGACATTGTTACCCAAGGTCTGTGTCATCAGCTAGAATTAGCTTTGCTTTTTATTGCTGCCACCCATATGATGTCAGTCATCATGACTTGAGTTTACATGAATTTCGTGTCTGTTCCATCCCTCCAACTCCACGGCAATCATCATCATGTGAACAGAATTCATTCCCTCTTCCATGAAGTGCCACCAGATTCTCCCAGCAGAATGCCCCCCAAGAGTTTCCTCCTTTTTCCTCTACTCCCACAAAGATCTATGAAACCACAAAACTTATTGGTATCACCTCCTTACCTTCACTTATTTATTGCCTTCCTAATTGCCTACAAAACAAAAATAAAAGAATTCCTTTTCTAGTTCCTTTGGCCTCCTGGGCCCTCCAGCATCTGGCTCCTACTTGCTTCTTCAGCTGCCTCTACTCTATCCCTTTTCCTCCTCACTGCCTTGTAACCAGTCAGAACTTCTGAGCTCCCCGCGGTACCTTGCTATTTCCTGCCTCTGTGCCTTAGCACATGTTTATCTCTGTGCTGCATACCTTTCCCTCTCTTGTCTTTACATATAAAAATCATAATTTACCTTTCCAAATCTATTCCAGATGTCGTCACCTCCTTACTCACTTTTTCCTTTACCCCTAACACGTAGGTATTTCCTGAGTAAGTCATGGAATCAATATATCAGTTTTGGGGGATGTTTTTCTTATTCTGTTCTTTCTTTGTGTTATGTTCCTTAACATCTTAGCCTCCATACAACTGAACATATTCAATCTCAGGACTCAAAGCTGATGTTCAGTGAGTGTTCACTGTCCCTGTTTGGTCTTTATAAAATGTATAACATTTGTTGGGATATCTTGGAGAACTTTCAACCATGGAGCCAGACAGTTCATTTTGAATTTTGGTATGCTGCCTTTGAGAAGTGTGGCCAGCCAAAATCATGTCCTGCTGCCACCATGGTAAATGATTTCACCAGTACTTCCTCTGAATCTTTACCCCATTCAGAATGTTCATTGCATGAATCATTCCATAGGAACCCACAAAGGAAATGGGTAAACTTATTTCTTGATAACTCTGTAAAACTGTTTTCTTGATCCTTGAGTTTTTGCTTTTTACATTAAAACATTGGTCATATTCAAAATCTAATTTGATATCTACCCTTGGCAAGGCATTGGGCTAGAGAATAAAATTGACCGCATCAACTTCTCTGTGTCAGAGACCTTACTGGACTTTGTCTCTGCTTGCAAGAATCTTACAGGTTAATGGGAAAATTGGATATCAATAAAAGTGAAGTCACGAAGAAATATAAAATGTACCTTTAATGAAGATTATGAAGAAAGGTGTTGGTATCCGAAAAGAGCCCCCACTTTAGTCTGAGAAATCAAGAAAAGCATTCCTATGACAGTGGAATTTGAGTACATTTTATGACATTCTTGTTTCGTATTCATTTTCACATCATTTACAAATCTGTCATCAGTTATTCAGGAGTTAAATAAGGCCTCAGGGAGTCAGCACAGTCTAATATGGGCGGCTTAGACTTTGGCATTAACCAGAGCTGGCTTGAATCCACATAATACCTCTTACCCTTTGTGTTGCTTAGCAAGTTCTTGCTTTTGATTTTTAATTGTCAAAATACACGTAACCTGAATTTCCATCCTGCCCATGTTTAAATGTACAATTCAGTAGCATTAAGATTGGTTGTTGTACAACTGATTCTAGGAATCTTTCATCTTATAAAACTGAAAATCTGTACCGAGTAGACCCAGCAATCCCCATTCCCAGCCTCCAGGCCCCTGGCAAGACCTTTCTGTCTTTATAAGTTTCACTACTCTAGGTACTTCATATAAGTGGAATCATATAGTTTATCTTTTCTTGACCAGCTTATTTCACTCTGCATAATACCCTCAAGGCTCATCCCTGTGTCAGCCAATTTCCTTCCTCATTAAGGTGGAATAATACTTCCTCTTATGTACACACCACATTTTGATTATCCATTCATCTGTGGACAGCCAGTTAGCTTGCTTCCACCTTTTGGCTACTGTGAATAATGAATGCTGTTATGAACATGAGGGTACAATTGTTTTTAAGTCTCTGGTTCCAGATTGCCCATGTATAGGAATGGACATATTATAATACATTGAGAATTAAGTAAATTATACTACATAAAAGCACATTTTACCATGGCCATATGATAAATGTTTAATAAGCATCTAGTTACTAAAAACAGTAGGATTTTTGGGGGTGCCTAGGTGGCTCAGTTGGTTAAGTGACTGCCTTCAGCTCAGATCATGATCCCGGAGATCCGGGATCGAGCCCCACATCGGGTTTCCTACTCGGCGGGAAGCCTGCTTCTCCCTCTCTCACTCCCCCCACTGCTTGTGTTCCCTCTCTAGCTGTATTTCTGTCTGTCAAATAAATAAATAAAATCTTTAAAAAAAATTTAGAAAAAAAAAAAACAGTAGGATTTTGAACATGGAAGGAAAGTTTATTCCATGTAGAATTTTCCAGATAATGTTTTCTTATCAGTGGTTTTTTTTGTTTTTGTTTTTGTTTTTTAAGATTATTTATTTATTTGACAGAGAGAAACACAGCAAGAGAGGGAACACAAGCAGGAAGAGCAAGAGGGAGAAGCAGGCTTCCTGCCGAGCAGGGAGCCCAATGTGGGGCTCGAACCCCGGGTCTCCGGGATCATGACCTGAGCCAAAGGCAGTCGCTTAACCAACTGAGCCACCCAGGTGCCCCGATATCAGTGGTTTTAAGAGAGATAATTAGAGGGTGGTTCCCAAATACTTTTTTTAAAAAATTGAATAATGCTTCATTTATTTTAGAAAGTACTGTAAGAATGTAACTAGCATATCAAGCCCATGTTTTTGTGATTGTTAGTGTTGGGGATGAAGCTAAGATAGATGTTTATTCTTTTAATTGAGTCTTCTTTTTAAAGATAATAAAAATTACAAAAGTGGTACATGATTATCTGAGGCTCAGGAAACACTGGTATGATTTAGCGTAAAAGTTATCAGACCCAGAACAAACCTTAATTTTTTTCTTCCTTTCCCTTTTCCTGTTTTTATCTGTTTATTTTAAAGTATTCAGTTGAGGCTGCATTCATTCAACGCCTCTGTTTTTGGACTGAGACAAGATAAGCCTCAGTGTTATACTTGCAGTCATCTCTTCTATAGGAGTAGTGTTGGAAGAGATGATTCAGCTAACATGACTCAAGCCGGGTATTAATAAAATCCAGCCTCCCAAGCACACATCTTTCGGTCGAACAGACCATGCTGCCTTTGTTCCTTGAAGCCGCATCCAGCAGGACCTGTCCCATCACACTCCTGTCAGTACTCAGGAAATCGTAGACTCTGAGAAAATGTTCTAATGCTTGTGCATTCATATCGTTTGGACTGAGTCACCAGAACATGGTCATCAGCATTTCAACCCTAAAGCAACTGCCGTTATATACATTTTTGTTATCAAAGCCATGCAGCTTGAACTCTCTGAGCTGACCTCAAGTCCTTACTAATGCTGGATCACAGCATTTCAAAGGCTCATAGAATAGTGTGAAAGAGCGGACATGAAGCAAAAGAATCTGCAGGGAAGACAGCCTTGTTTGGTGTCATTAGTCACATAAATGTATCTGAGCACTCTTCCCATCTGTAAGTTCAGCGATCCTTCCCCGTGGCATGAGTCAATGATGTTTAGAAATTTCCCTGCATAGCCAATATTTTCTATCATTTTCCATTACAAATTCAGTTAACCAGATCACATTCTGCGGCTAAATCCACAAGTACAACATATTTCAGCACTGCTTTGGGCAAGTGTGATGCTGTGGCCAAATGGATAATGTTGTGTTTGTTTTGTGCTTGACAGGAAACTGAATTTGAGTGTCTTGTCTCTGCCACCACCGAACCCCCGTCCCCAGCACAAATATGCTGCCTAGTGTTTGTGGGAGGGAACTAGGCTTTGAATCCACGTCTCTAAACCTCAGAGAATTTCATTCATTATCAAATAGAATTCTCATTAATGTTTTAGGGTTTTGCCTTATTTTTCTCCAAAATTGATTTAAAACTTGGAAAACGACAAGTGAAATTGAGACTCTAAGCTGCAGTTTTTCATGTGAATAGCTGTTACTTTATGGGAATAAATATAAGTAACCCTTATCTTTGATTGCCTCCCATTTTGCCTATCTCATCACACAACGCTGGCTTAAAAATCATCCACACTACATTTTGTGCGTCTTTAATCTGCTCAGTTGGCAATTTCTCTCAGCCTCTGTCTGGATGTGTTGAAGCGGGTCATGCTGCCTGCCTTTCTTGTACATCAACAAGCGTCCTCTAGTGGTGGATAAAGGAATTTCCTTATCTCCACTATAGACATGTTTCCAGAAGGTGACCCACTGCCACGAGTGAGAGATGTCCTCAAAGATATGGTGAATATGATGCAATGAATTCTCACAATTTAATTGAAAAAACTTTTAAAAGGAAATTGAGCTACTCTTAATTTTTTTTTCAGATTACACCTATGTGCTGCATTATTACCAAAGAGATTTTGCTGTCTTTTTGTAAGCCTCCTATAAGCGCCATTTATCTGTTCTATGTAAAGTATCACTCATGTTCAAATCTGGTTCATTTTCTCATTTTGCATTTCAAGCTCCCAGTCAGCCACCAGGAAATGTTGTTTGGAATGCTACAGACACTAAAGTGTTACTTAATTGGGAACAAGTTAAAGCAATGGAGAACGAATCAGAAGTAACAGGATACAAAGTAAGATATTTGCAGTACTTTCTTTTCCTATTCTTGGCAAGGGAAGCTCAGTTTGAGTGATTTTTCTAACTCTGGTAATATGGTTGCTGTAATCTGATTTTTAACAGAGAGAGATCAAATTTTCCATGAAAGGGGTATTTTTCCCCAAAATATCTGATTTCTTAAATATAAACTTAAGAGAAATAATTCTGGTCACACAGGGATTTGGGACAAAATATTTGTAAATTGTTCATGATGTTAATGACTTTGTTAATTCTGATGCTCCCCCATATACTACTTAAAAAACAACTGAAATTTTTGGCTCTAATCTGTGGGTCTGGCTTTCAAGATCTGTAGAGTAGGGGCTTGCCCCATCTCTCCAAACTTAAAAATGCCCAAGCCAGCTGAATCCTTCCACAGAAGTTCACTCTTCCTCCCCTCCTTGATTTTGAGGACTTGATGATTCTAGTATGTGCCGACCCCCAGTCTAACCTATGAAAAGAGCTATGAATGAAACTTATATTCTGGTAAATATAACAAAGCAAAAAATATACATGAGGTAACATCAGTTCTATGAAACAAAGTAAGAATAGGTAATGTAAGAAATAAGTGTATTTGTGCATTTTAGGTGTTCTATAGGACTAGCAGTCAAAATAATGTACAAGTGCTGAACACAAATAAAACGTCAGCAGAACTTTTGTTGCCCATTAAAGAGGACTACATTATTGAAGTTAAGGCCACCACGGATGGAGGGGACGGAACCAGTAGCGAACAGATCAGGATTCCAAGAATAACCAGTAAGTTGGTCAAAGTCAACATTTACTTTATTGAGCCCCCAAGAGTGTGACAGTCAATGTACTTCTGCCCATTTTCCCCCAAGAGATCCTCCATCTGAATGGTAAGAAGGTTTTGGAATGTGAGGGGTGACGGTAAGAGAAATTTCTTATCAGTGATACAAAATGTGAAGAAAGATAATAACAAATAGAAAAGACATTGAAAAATATTTAGCAGAACTTTAGTAGTCTGAATTTTTTCTCATTATGAGCTATACCCAAATTTGCCTTTGTATTGCCTCTAAAGAATAGAATTCTTAAGCATTTCTTAAGGACAGTGTTAAACCCACACACTGGTTTTAAGATCTTTGTTTCCCTCCTAGAAATTAAATATGAATCTTACCAGTTCTTTAAAAAATGGAAAATTAAATATTGTTAAGGTCATAAACCACTTGGCCAAACCAAAAGACACTACGAAAAAAAATTGTTCATTTCTGATTTCAAAAGAGGTTCATGTTAACTTTTCTTTCAAAATCCAAATTAAACCTATTTTACAATAGAAATTACACTTTTAGAGTTAAGGGAAACAGACGGGTGTTCATATTTTATCAGTGACAATAGAAGAAGAAATTTCATTTATTCTTTCAAATCTCAAATCTGGAGTTTGGGGGCCTCAGTTTAAGTAGAGAAGAAACCATCTTGTCTTCATACACTATTCTGTAGTTCTCAGTGACAGAAATAACATTGTTCCCTGTTTCCTTTTATGAGGCTTGACTTAGTCTGTAATCTTGGGCATAAAATGAAAAGCTCTATCTTTAATCTTAGAAAACAAAATGACTGATATCATTAGGAAGTAAGGAGAAAAAGAGATCTGGAAACTTGGAAGAATTTTATCTTTCCGTGAAATCATGAAGACTACCATACTTAGACTAAAACAAATAACTAAACTATACCCAGGAAATGTGAAGCACTTATCAAAGAACTGAGTTCCATAGCATAAAAATCTATAAAAACCATTTCAGACTATAAACATTTTAAAAACCATATGCACTTCAATAGAGCAAAACTAGAAATTTAAGATTGTTATGATTATTAGGTAGGTTTTAAAGCAATTAAGATAGGCTATCTTACTCCTAGAATGGTGTAAGATGTAGAGTCCACGCTCTAAGATGGCCTCAGTGTAACTACTCCAAGGAATTGATTCTATGCTTTGGCAGAAACAGACACAATCTTTGCATTTTAGGGCTGCTGACTCAAGACTAGCCTTTTCATCTGACGTGTGCTGTCTGCTGAGCTTGCAAGGACTAGAGTAGACAAGGCCATCTCTAGGAAAATGGAGCTTTTATTGATTGCCTTTTTTTTTTGTAGATGATGTTTTATATTAGGTCTAATAATTTATCTAGAAACGCCTAAAGTAGAAACAAACACAGATTTTTTCCAAAGTCTTATGCAGTGAAGCTTTCTTTAATTAAACCACTGAATTACCTCAGAATTGTCTGTGATAGAGTGTAATTGTTTTCAAAATGATTAACTTGTTTTTGCAATTTCAATTACAGTTAAGTAATATTAGATGAACAAAGCCTAGATTAATTTTTTTAAAAAAACTTAAGTACATCAGAGTTTTTAGAGGTATTCTTGGCAAGTAACATATGCTACATTGATAAATAAAATGAGGGCTAATAATAACTTGTGGTTTTAGGTTAGGTTTATAGTATGATCTGATTTTGATAGGAGAGGCATTGCTTTTGCCCTCATTATTTATATTGGTATAATCCTTATTAATGAGCTATTTATTATCTTTGACAGATATGGATGCAAGAGGTTCTACTTCAGCCATCTGTAATGTCCACGCCGTATCAAGTTACATACCTGTAGTATTGTCCTTTATTGTAAATGCCTTGTGGTGACTTTTTTTTATTATTTACTAGAAAGTTAATTGGTTACAAAAAAAGTACTTTCATGAAATGCAGTGATTATGCATGTTTTTTTCAACTCTGTATTTTTAACTTTCTATAGGTAAAATATGAATATAATAAAAAAAAACAGTAAATCCTTTTAGGGGAATCTGAAATGCCTTAATATTTACTTGATAAACCAAAGGAATTTACATGTTACCTACATTAGATTTTTGATAAAGATCTTCATAAGCTATGATTTTAAGCACTGCCTCTGGATAGACTCACATGCTCTCTTGTGGAAACACACACACACACGTTTGTTTGTTTTTTAATGTAGAAAAACTCATTTAATCACAGTGTTATTTTCCCTAATAAAACAACACTGTTCGGAAGACATAATCAGAATTATTCTGATATACTCATTTGATATACTCCAGGGTGAAGATGCATTTTTAAAATTACCCTGTTTAGAAGAGGGTGCATGTGTTTCAAAAGGATGTTGAAAAATGCTACACCAGGGGTAGGAACAGTGCTGCTTTGTTTAGGTGTGACGAAGTTGTGAGATTCTTTACAAAGCACGTTGCTCTCTCTAGTTCTCAATTTCTCATCTCTAAAATGTGGAGATAATACCGAGCATACCTCCTCCTGCCCTGTGCATAGTTTGTTAAGAGATAAAGAAGGGAGTGTGAAAGTGTTTCGTTACCCTTAATACACGGAATATGTGCAAAATATTAATAAGGATTTACTTAACCATATAAAAATCATAAGGGCCAGCCACTTTTTAAAAGTTTGCTTTCTATTATGGGTAATGCTTTCTTTTTTTCAATGATATTATACAACTGAAATGGTCCCATTTTATTCTTTCTCAAATATTAAAAAAAATTAAAAAGTAATTGTTTCCTTCACACCTAGGAACAAGCTTTCAGGTTTTATTAAAACACAGTGGAGAAAATAAGGAATGACCTGACTCTCAATTCAAATATTAAGCAAAATTCACACAATTCTTCATTTCCAATTTCTGATTCCATTAAGGGACCCTCTCTTTTTTGGATGGCGGAGATGGTTTTTTAATGAAATCCAACCATCTATCAGAGTGAGTCTGGCGGGCTTTTTAGTTCCTGACTTAAATGTGTAATAGAACCATGGCAGTGCTGCTGACTTTGATATGTATGACTCAGTCTTTCAATATGTGGTTTTCAAAAGATTGTTGAAGACATGACTTCACAGCAATATGTAAAGAATATATGAAAATCGACAGATTGAGTGTTAGACATTGCAAAATCAATTTTTTACCTCTTTCTTATCAATTTCACATTTTGCAGGAACTTGCTCTTCTCAACAAAGATATCAGAATTTGAAACCAATGGTTCTGATATCAAAAAAGTATAAAAATTAGCAAAATTCTGATACCATCATGAAATGTTACTTTACATTGAGAGATTACATTTGCGATAAAGTTGTTATACACAAAGGAGAAAAATATTTATAACTTTCTCTGCAAGGTCTGTATATACTGTATATACCTAGAAAAAAATCTGGATGACTAGTAGATTTCATATGAGCATTGTTATTTCCAGTCAAAAAGTGGGGAAACACTTTCTCCAATACCTGTATTTTATGCTACATGTAATGGAGTTGTACCTTTTTATTATTTAGTAATTCTGATAATATGTTCCTATACTTTCCATTTTCAAGATGATTACTCTATTGTTTCCTGGCATTTGTAGCAATATATCTCCATGAGATACGTACTCTGTTTCATATTGAAAAGTATAAAATTTATCTTTAAATTCTGTGTGTGTATCCTATGGTTATCTGTATGTATTATTTTCTATTATTCGAATAAAATTTATAACAATCAAAAGTCCATGTGTAATTAATTGTGGTATGGTCAAAAAGAATATTTTAAGGGGGGAAATGGGAGGGCACCATAGTAGTTATGCTGATGCTATCCTTTCTTATATTTTTCAGCCAAATTCTAATCTTTCCATCTTTTAAGGGAATTTTTTTAAGTTATTTTTATACCTACTGACTTAGTAAAAACATCAGCTTAAAACCATGTCCTTTGTGTTAAGAGTATTTCATGGATGGGGAGAGAGGGAAGGGGAAGTAGAAAATGCACATTGTTATGGTATCTAGTTTCTATTGACTTGATTTGGGTGATGGTGTCTACACCCACATTTTTGACAGGTATTTTCTTAAGATTAATATCAACTTATCAAGTCTGCTTTTGTTTTTCACTGGTATCACTGTTTGAGACTTTCTAAACCACCCATGTAGTGGGTGACTAGTGTGTTCTAGTATTCTAATGTATTCTAAATATTTCAAAAAATATTCCAGAAAAGATTGTTAAGTACTAAAGAGTTTGAACTATTATTGTTGATGTAAGGAAAATTCACACTGAAGTAGTAATTCAATTGTTTTCTTACATGAAAACTCAAAGATACATTTAGAGGCAGGACAATCAAGTGGGGAAAACATATGTAGAGTTTGTGCCAGGGGTGAGTGTGTGTGTGCCTGTGTGTAGGAAGGAGTGATTTTTAAATTTACTACAGTTGTACTAGGTGTATTAGTGTACCCTAATGAAGGGAAGGACTAAGGGAATATTCAGGAACAGATAATACCATTAAAGCCCATGCTCGGATCCTCTCTCCTGAAGCCAGGGCTACTGGACGTGGCAGAATGAGGTTGCATTGTCTTGATCTGAATTACACCCTCACTAATTAGGGCCATATGACCTTGCTCACATTCAATAACTTCCATATGCCTCAGTTTCCCTATCTGCAGAATGGGGCCATAGTAATATTACTCTTATAGAGATGTCAGATCTTCAGTGACTACAGCACCCTCTGTGCTGAATTTCATCTTTTGTGAATTGAGGTTATTAGTGTGCCCACTTAAAAGGCTGGAAGTTGGGGGTGCCTAGGTGGCTCAGTTGGTTAAGCATCTGCCTTCAGCTCAGGCTGATCCCAGGATGGGATAGAGCACCACATCAGGCTCCCCACTCA
Organism: Spilogale gracilis; assembly: GCA_004023965.1. Classification (NCBI taxonomy): domain Eukaryota; kingdom Metazoa; phylum Chordata; class Mammalia; order Carnivora; family Mephitidae; genus Spilogale; species Spilogale gracilis. The sequence goes on from PITA01003000.1 coordinate 82,787, forward strand.
GTGAGGAGTCTGCATCTCCCTCCCCTCTGACCTTCCTCTCCACGTGTGCTCTCTCTCTCTCTGTCTCAAATAAATAAAATCTTAAAAAAAAAAAAAAAAAAAAAAGGTTGGCAGTTAGTAAATGAAACCATGTGTGTGAGTGCTTATAGCTAGGCTCTTATCAATAGTCTTCTCATCTGTAGGTAAATATGTGGCATTGGAAGACAAAAGTAAACCTTCCAAGATGACTTTCTTTTAATAAGTTTAGAACTCTCTTTTAATCTCACTGTACCAAAAAGAAAGGTATATGATACCAGTCATTCCTAGAAGAGATACCTTCACTGTCTTTATGCCAGATTCTGAGCCCCTTTACTTTTGCTAACTTAATTATCACAGAAGTACCAATATCAAGCCCATTTTACAGATGAGGAAACCAAGGTTCAACCAGAGTAAGTACACTGCACAAGGCCATTCTAGCAAGGGCAAGGAAAATAGGATTCTAACCCAGGCAAACTGCAAACCTGGAGCTCTACGGCATGTTTAGATCCCTTTCAAAATCAGACCAATCATATTTAGAGATTTTGAGTAAGAATTTGTAGTACCAACTTGCACTTCTGCCTCTGATACCGATGATAATTCAAACTGGGGAATGGAAAAGCTGGGAAAAGCTTTTGCCATTGTAAATTTTGATAATCTCTAATTTATACGGAAGGCTATCCACAATAAGCCTGTCCCAGCTTCCGAATTCCTTAAGTAAAAATTAGAAAAATATTTGTCTGTTTGAAAAATATTTTCTAGGATTTATGTTTAATTTCACCATACATTTTATTTAATTTTTTTGAAGGTGGTGTGTGTTGATTTTCAATGATTTTACCATTTTCATTGAAAATGTAACAGTATGATTCAATAAAATAAAGAAAATGTAAAAAGATTAGGATGTTACTAGTTCTTTTTTCCAATTAAAATCTCCCCTGCCATTTCTTATTCATATAATGCCATCCTTTTTTGAATTTAAAATTAGTCTTAATTCGGTTTATTTTTTTTCTGAAGCATTGTACCTTTTTTAAAAAAGAAAAATGTACTGCTATTCATTATAAGTTGTATATATGCTAGTAAATATTGGAGGTAAAATCCAACCACAGTAGCAATTACTCAATTAGCAATTAGTAAATTGTGCCATTCTTTTGAAAAGAATGATATAAATAGATTGGAATATGGCTTATTTAAATTCTTAGGTTTTTATGCTTTTGTTTTTATTTGAACGCTGTGCCCTAATTTAACATATCTTTATTTATATGTAGGTGATAATTACCTCTTGAACTTGCACACAGAATAAACACACTGATACGAATTAAATATATAGGAAAGGGTGCTTCTGTGATTTGCTGGTCCTCATTCCTATTCTTTACTCTTCTTTCACCCACTGAAATTAGCTTGGAGCCTGATGAGTCTACCTTGGTCATTAGTACTGTGTGGAAGAGAAAAAATTAGACACCATATAATTGGATGTTTCCTGGGAAAACTCGGGGTGAGGGGAAACAAAGATAAGAATGGCAAATTAGCAGATTTATTTTGGCATCACACAGTAAAATGTGACAAACACAAAACCAAAGCTAATCTGAAACGTATACTAGATGGGCTAATGAGGAAGTGAAATGTCCATTCGGGGTGATTGTTGTAGTGGTTTTTCTAAAACGTCCAGATGAGAATGGCTGCCCTTCCGAGGCTAAATGTCCAGATCACACATCAGAATGCTCACTGGGATCATAAACTCCAGCAGAGTGAGAGCCCTCGCTGTATAGGTCTCATCTTTATCTGTTCCGTACATATTTGTTGAACTAAGTCAGTGAATTTTTCACCATCTCATCTGACCCTCTCCTGTTTTGTTTGCTTAATTTTTCTTCCTGTGCTGTTTCTGGAGATAATAGATTTGATATTTAGGAGAGGAAGAGGGATTATAAGATCTTATCTGGAGTAATTATAAGCAGTGGATCATCTGTATCGAGTAAATTGAACAAACCAGAAAGAAGGCACTATAAACTCATTGTTAAAAGCATTTGTTCCCAGTCATAGATCTAAGTTGGAATCCTAGCCATGTTTTAAATAACTGTCTGACCTTGGAAAAGAAATGAAACCCCTCTAAGACAGTGTTTCTCTAAAACCCCTCCAGTGGAAGGACCTGCCTCGGAGGAGTGTGCTTGTATGATGTAATCACAAAAGCCTTTATCACAGTTTGACTGAACAACAGACTCTAATAGGTTCATTGTATTATTGTTATTACTGGGTTTTAAATGCTGAATCCTTCAGTGATTATTTGTCAAATACACATAATAATACAGTCTTCCTCAAGACTGGTTCATAAATTCGTCCACAGTTTCAGACACTGGTCTTGAGATAATAAGAGATTGAAGGTTCCTCTTCTCAGAGCTTGTATGTAAGTAATAAAGCAAGGGAAGGGATAGAAAGTACTTTGAGGATGAGAAAGATATTTTAGAATATATGCTCAAGTAATAGAATTAAGTTAATGTTTATAGAGTCTGTAGCACAATAGTGGGTACATGTAAGGAGCCTAGTCCCTGCTGACTACAATCTGTATTCTCTCAAAGCAGACCCAATGGCAAATAGCTCAGAATATCGCCACAAGTCAACACCAATAATAATATACAGAGGATGTTATTCAGAAAGACGGTTAAATCTCAGACTAAAGGCTTTATTGTTATTGCCTTAAGTAAACAGGCCTGTTTGTGACCTCACATACGTTCCTCATGAATTATAGCAATTAAGTTTAAACCAGAGTCTCTTCATCTGGTAGGACCGGTCTATCATGCAGAGGAGGTTCTGGAAGTTAGCCTGGAATGGCTGAGGAACTTTTAGATGATCTTGGCAGAAAGGAATATATTAGATAAAAGGAAATAATGTGAAGAGTATCCAAGAAAAGCCCCTTTTGAGAACATCACTATTTTTGTGTTCTTACCTAGATCAGGTTACCTCCAACTGCCAGGACCACCCACTACAAATGACTGACAGACTGTCTTTTTGGGTTTGAAAGCACCAAAAGAGATGTCTTTGGCTACTGCTGCGACATAAAGTAAAGTGTTCTTATCCCTTCAGAAATTAAGTATATCTGCCTCTATGCAAGGCCCTTTGTGACTAGGCCTTTTCCGGAGGAAAAAAAAAAAGCCATCCTCTACTTCTGTTTCCCACTTCTATTTGAGAAAAACAGAAAGCATTTTTTAATCTAGGTGCCTTACGCCATAATTTGAGAGATTCATTTCAAAGTAATGAAATAATCGTGAAGAAAGAGAGAACAGGAAATGTAAGTCAATATTTGAATCTGAAGAAATGAGGAAGTGCTGGGTATATTTTCCAAGGTAGTAATAATCAAAAACATTTCACTAATTTTCATGGACATTCACCTTTCTAGGAAGAATCAGTTCAGTATCCTCAAAGAGATTTTCTTGAGAATAATGCATACCCTTACTTATCTCACAGACTTGTTAAGTCCTGTGGAGAATATTGCGTTATAGCCACCGAACTACTGAAAAAGCAGCTAGTGGGCCACAGGGACTTGTGATGGTAGATGAGCCCCAGCTGCTCAGGTGAGGCTGTGGGAGGGGAGGAGGCCTGCGCACCTGGGATCAATCAATTGCAGACGGTAACTTGCCTAGGGAACGTTCCAGATCTGAGCAACGCACTGGTGGGAAGAAAAGTACGCAGAACTGTGAGCTGAATCTTGGTCAAGTCATGGTAAGGACATCTAACTTGTATTTTAGAAAAGATGATAGAAGATTTAGGAAGTGATTAAGATTACAGGCTTGGAATCGGGCCACAAGTCCTGAGTCCGTTACTCCCTTGGTTAGTGCTTTCTAGCACATTCTTCATCACACCAATTAAAATTCCTGTCAGGTGGAGGTTAGAAGTGCCTGCTTCTCTTGTGTGGTAATTAGATGAAATAACAAACACCCTGAACGTGGTTCTCGCGCTACCTGAGGAAGTCCGAACTTGGTACTGCATGCTTAGAACCGTTTCTACTTGGGGCGCCTGGGTGGCTCAGTTGGTTAAACCACTGCCTTCCGCTCAGGTCATGATCCCAGACACCCGGGATCAAGTCCCACATCCGGCTCCCTGTTCGGCGGGAAGCCTGCTTCTCCCTCTCTCACTCTCCCTGCTTGTGTTCCCTCTCTGGCTGTGTTTCTCTCTGTCAAAATAAATCTAAAAAAAAAAAAAAAAAAAAGAACCGTTTCTACTTGTCTCCGATCCAGAAAACCGCAAGAATGAGCAGGTTAGTGCTAACTTCTTAATACTTGAAATGCTGCCTGCCTTTTATTCCATAGTCTATGTCACCTTCATTGATCCTCTCTGCATAGTTGCTTCCTACTTGAGGTGAAAACTGACGGAGCAAATGCCATGTCGAAAGGATTTTCCTCATTGAGTCACACAGACAAGTGCTTGATGATATAAGTAGAAAGTTTTCCTTTTCTAATCTTAAATCGTTCTTGGAGCCAAATAAAATTGGATAATAATGGGCTCAGAATCTGAATAATACAATAAAGCATACAACCCAAATTTGCCTCTTCAGGCAAAAACGTGGATGGAGGGGTTCCTTATGGAAGGTTTTAGTGATTACTCAGAAGTGGTCAGAGAAGTTTCTAAAATGCTTGCTTGGGAGGAGGCCCTAAAATCAAATTAAGGTTGCTAGATAGAACCTGAGGAATAGCTGTGTTATGCAAAATCTGAGTATATATCTCCGTTTTATTTACATTTTCTCTAAAGTGTGTGTGTGCGTGTGCATACAATCTATGGGGCAGATTAAAGGCATATAAATATATATGTATTTATATGGAGGTGTAAGTGTGTCTATACGTATTTGTTTAACTTTGTTAAACTTTAATCTCTGGAAATTGGGAATAACATAAAACAGACACACCCAAAAAAGGAAATAGTAAAAATCAAACACAGACATTATACTGAAATTTAAATAAAGTTTGTAAGTGTGGGAGTATATACTAATCGGTGTAATACAAAGGTCAAGGAAGAGAAACCTCTTTGAATAAAGAGCAATAAAGGAAATAGCCTGTAATTGAATAAAAATAAAATATTTCAGGAATGGAAACGGTTTTGTACGCGTATGTATTCACAATTACCTGTGTGTGCCTGCGGCAATGGCAACTTGAAAGGATGCCTTAAATTCTACTTCTCAGTGTAAAGATGTCACTCGGTTTGTAAGGCAATTGACTGTGGAATATACTGCACAGATGTGCTGGATGTTGCATAGCTATCCAGGCTAGATGCTAATTTTATCCTTAAGAGTTATTGGAAATCAAATTTAGATAGTTCTCCAGAAAAGGGTAAACTTGTCTCTTTATTGTGAGAATGTAAAAGTTGAAACCATCTGTCAGGCAGTGGCTCTTAGGAATTAACTTCAGACAATCAAGGAGGAAGTTGGGCATGAGAACAGGCATTAATCTGACAGCTTTATGTCTAAAATAAATAACAGTACGATATGATCTGGGAGAACAGGGTAAGTTCATAAGCAACCAAATGTTAAGAAAATACATTTTTTTGGTTCAGAGAGAAAAATATGTATTTTTAACATTTTTCAGTATTTTCAATATTGAATACTTGAATACAATATTGAATATTTTGATATTTTTCTCTTTCTTCTAATTTTTTTTCTGTTCTGTATCTATCTACCGCGATGTGGAGTCTTTATTTACTTAAGAAATTGTGCTTTTGACATTTCCCTACCATCTCATAAAGGCATCTAATGTTGGTTTGTTTCACACTGTTTGATTTACTTAGAAGTTAGGTATGTATTTAACTCTTGAAAAGTGTTCCATAAATACCATCCATTACAGAAGGGATCACCATATTTTTATCATTGGTTTACTTGCCTGTCTTCTCAAATAACGGTAACTGTCTCGGGCGGCGGATGCTTTTTATTTATCTTTTTATCTCTGGCATATATAGCATTCTGCTTGGTAATTGAGAGGAAATCAATAAAAGAATTAATAAAGTGAATTAATGAATGAGAGTTCTTGATCATTGTCTTCTGTCTTTCAGGCTGATATAATCTCATTCCTTTTGTTTCCTATACCATCTCTATTCACTGACATTTCTGCATGAATCATGGGGAAAGACAGGCAGTGTCTTTTCTCTTAATTAACTGAGCACTCCACAGTCTCTCCATTTTCCAGCAAGAGACAGAAGTTAAACTAAGATTCATAAATGATTAAGCACAGCAGTAAAATCTGCAGTGCCTTTTTTTTTTTCCATAAGCCTAGCAGATGATCTGCTGGAAAAAATTTTTTTATTTCTATAACCTGTTGAGATAAAAGATTCTAGATTCCCTAATTTGCAAAATGAGACTAGTCCTAGCAACTCAAAAAAGGTTGTTGTGAGGATTAACATAGAGTCCATGGAATGCAAAGCATAGTGTAGTCCAGATAAAAGAGCTCAATAAATTGTTGTCATTAACTGAGACTTGACATTTTGATTGAGCAATCCTTCATATCAGGCTCTATCAAGCTGGGGGACAGGAAATCAGTTACATAAACAAAGTCATTCTGTTCTTAAACTTTTTGTGACTTTTCCACGTAAACAGAAGGGTTTCTAATTTTTTCATGACTATAGTATTTTCTCTACTTTGTCTATTTATATTTCATCTATTCATGCAATATTTTCAATAAAACACCTAATAAGGACATGAAACTTTAATTATAAAACATCAAGGGGTGTGTGTGTGTAACTTGTCATTTTATTATTGGATCTGCAATATTTTCATCCTTTGTGCGTGTCTCATTTCTTAGTACCCGATTATCTGTTGTGGGTGGGTCTTCATGCTCAGCGGTGGGATATAGCAGTTAGCAAGGAAAACAGTGCATCTGTTCTCAGGAGCTTTCATTCAATAGGAAGAAATAGGCATAAGGCAAATAATCAGAAAATGAACTAAATAATTATAGACGGTAAAGCAAATACAGTGAGTGGCTTAATAATAGCAATGGAAGAAAGGGGAACTTGAGAGAGTGAGAAGTGAGGGAATGGTGGAAGATTTCAGCAAAGAGCTAAAGGAGAAGAATTTTCTCACCATAAAAGGAGGTAAAACTACAGCTTTCCGAAGAGAGAAATCATTAACCAAAAACATTGAGGCGAGAAGAGAATCTGGACAAGAAAAAAATGGAATCATAAAGTAGACATATTGTTGACTTGTGGGTCATGATAAGGCAACTGGGTTTTATATACAATGAAAGCAAAGCAATTTACTGTTAAAGCAGAAGAGTGGTATAATTTAAATTGTTTTTGTTTTTTGTGGGGTGTTTGAGGGGGTTGTATTTTTTTGTTTGTTTTGAAGATGTATTTATTTATTTTTTTAATTTTTTTTTAAGGTTTTATTTAGAGAGAAACACAGAGAGGGAACACAAGCAGGGAGAGTGAGAGCGGGGGAAGCAGGCTTCCTGCTGAGCAGGGAGCCCAATGTGGGACTCGATCCCGGTTGTCCAGGATCATGACCTGAGCGGAAGGCAGTCGCCCAACCAACTGAGCCACCCAGGCGCCCCGATGTATTTATTTATCTTAGAGAGAGAGGAAGCATGAGTGGGAGTGGCAGGGGCAGAGGGAGAGGGAAAGAGAATCTCCACTGAGCATGGAGCCTGATATGGGCCTCAGTCTTCTGACCCTGATATCAAGACCTGAGCCAAAACCAAGAGAAAGATCCTTAATCAACTGTGCCAGCCAGGTGCTCCTATTTTATTTTGTTTTTAAATTATACTGGCCACTGTGTGTCAAATAGGTTGAGATGGGGAGGCCAGTTAGAGGTTAGTGTGAAAGTTGCAATGAGGATCTCTGGTGGGCGGGCTGGAGTCAAGGGAGCATATGGGGAGAAATGAGAACCCTTTCGAGATTTTGGAGGTAGGATCAATATTAGTGTTTGAGGAATTCAATATGGGGGGAGATGGGAAAGTAGAAGCAAAGTCTTTGTTTTTGTTCTGTTTTTGCTTGATCACTTAAAGTAAAACTCACCAAATCATCTTAGACCATTCAAACATTACCTACAGGATAATCCATGAACACGTCTTCTTTAAAGCATCCTTGGTGGTTTTTATTTATACTACATGTTATAAATGTTGCCTTCTCTTCAGGTAGATTGCAAATTATTGTCAACAAAAATCAAGAAATCCATCCTACTCTTATAACAAGTTAATGTTTTGGGAATAAAGTTCATTTTTATCTTCATCAAATTAATACACCTGCAAAGCTTAATTTTGCAAATTGAGTTTATTTTAGGAGGTAATATTGAATTCTTCTCCAATTAAAGCTACTTAAAGAAATTCAGATGAGGTCCTAAATATGTAATGCTCTAAGTGTGGTGGAATTTTTTTAGCATACTGTTTACTGGTGATCTGTAAGAGGTACATAATTCCACAAAACTTTCAGATTATTAAAATCCCTCTCAAATTTATTTGTGGACCTTTTGTTCTGGGAAAGAAAACCTCCATTGAGCTTATCCTAATATTTATAATAGCTAAGATCAGATACTAGTCATGGACATATTTTAGACATTAGCAATTACAGAAGGAATGAAATGAATGAATGCTTTATATAGCAAAGATTGTGTCTACCTATAAGTGAAGAGTTTCTCCAATCTTTGACAAATTGCTTAACCACCATTAATAAAAATATTTTGGTTGATTCCTGACAACTTTAAATGCATGCTTGGTAAGAACTATATCCTTGATGTTGATATTTTGCCAATCAGTTTTATCTGGTGGTGTCTAGGAAGGAGAAAGCTATATTGAATACATTCAGTTTTGACTTTACTAAATACCACAAAAGTTCTCCAAGGCAGCATTACAAAAAAAAAAAAGTTAGCTTATTGCCCTTTTACTTCTGTATAACACAACATCAAAAACATTTTATCTGCCAATATGTGATTTCTCCAGTGACCTTTGACATTTTTGAGCATATATTCTCATGCATCATTAGAGGTTTCATGCCAAACCAATAACACAGCTCTCTGTTGTTTTCAAATGCCTCCTAAAGCAAAAGGTTAATGATCAATAAAATGCTCTGAAATGGTTCTTTTTGCTGCCATAGCTCATCTATTTCTCTTTTCACTCAATATCTACATGCTTTTAATATTTTGTGAGTAGCTTTTGTTTTCTCATGTAATGAAGAGTAACTAATGTGCTATTTTCTCTTTATAAAGTAACACTTGCTCAGACAGGATTCTATCCATCAAAGAGATGCCTTTCATTTGCCCTATGACAGTGGTTAACTCACTATTTGACAATTCTGTGCCTTTAAAAAATTAAAGGTTGTGCATGAAATCTCCCATTTGCATGAGTTTGTACAAGTTATAAAATTCATGTAAATGCTGTATGGTTTAGGGGTCTAGAGCACTAGCATTGAATGCTAAGAAGAGATCTAAAGCAAAGCTCAATGAACATAGTCTTAGGTGGGGTCTGGCTCATAGACTGTTTTTGTAAATAAAGTTTTATTGGGACATATCCATTCCTATTTGTTTATGTATTATCTTCAGCTGCCTTCATGTTTCTTTTTTGTTTATTTATTAAAAATTTTATTTATTTATTTGTCAGAGAGAGAGAGGGAGAGAGAGAGAGAATGCACAGAAGCTGGGGGGACAGCAGACAGAAGGAGAGTCAGGCTCCCCACCAGGCAAGGAGCCTGCTGTGAGGCTTGATCACAGTACCCTGGGATCATGACCTAAACTGAAAGCAGGTTCTTAACCAACTGAGCCACCCAGGCACCCTGCTTTCATGTTTTATTGGCAGAGTTGAATAGTTGAAGCAGAGACTATAATGGTCCTCAAAGTAAAAAACATGGTCCCTTATGGGGAAAAAAAATTGCTTATTCCTGATCTGCATAAAATTAAGTCTGTTTAGTTTTGAAGCTAGGCAATCACAAAAATATACACTAGTTGATATTGTGACATTATATGGCTTAACAGCTCAAAATTTTTGTCATATAATTTGAGATCTATAGTAGGTACAACTTAAAAAGCAAAACATAACCTATTGCCCCTTTTTGAAATATAAAGTTCAATTTTAGGCAGTGTTTGTATATACCTCAAAAAAAAAAAAGACCGAACATAAATAAATGGTTATACCTGGGGAGAGAAGGAATTTTGTCTTTTTACTTGTTATACTATTAAAAACTATAATTTCAAAATCTCTCTGTAGTAGGCACATAATATGGTAGTATATTTTTCTTTTAAGTAGATTTATTACTAAAGTCAGCTTCAATAACCCTGTCATAATTCATTGTAATTATTATATTAGACAGATTTCAAGGAAGAATTTTAAGGATTTTTATTAAAATACATGTATTGCTACTTTACCATTACCTCAGACACAAAGCACTATTGCAGTCAACAATTCTCTTGACCTCCCTTTCAACCCAATAAAATGGAGCTAGTATTTTAAGCACTTCCTGGACAGCAAAAACAACACTTAGATTACATAACCCCTGTGCACATATACAGGTAATGCTGCCGCTGATGATGGTGATGGCCAATTCACCATGTCGCTGATGTTAGGATAATTGCTTCAAACAGTCCAGTGAGGTTGGTGATGTTATCCCTGCTTTAAAAAAGGAAACAAAAGAAGAATAGGTTTTGAACGGTCATATGTTAGAGCCTAGAAAAATATCCAGGTATTTGACAGCATTGGCCAACACTGGTTCTCAAACATTAACATTGTCAAGATGTCTTGCAGTAGGTTGAATGAGTACACTTAGGGTAGAATGAATTAATCAAGAGTATTTATTGAAGTTCTATGTATAAGCCATTGTATCAGATTCTGTGCTTTTGAAGAGTTAAACTAAATTTCATTATGCTCCTATTATAGATCAGACCCACACTTTAAAAATAGTCACATCTCTGTAATCTTAATAATTGAGTCAAGCTACCTATTTGTCTTTTTCCCTCTTATTATAAGTGCCACTTTCATAAGTATCCTGGCTAATCTGTATGCATGTCTGTAAACTTGTTTTCAAGAGATGTGATTGTAAGATCAAAAGGTAGACATTTTTAATATTGATCTATATTACTAACAACCCTCCAAAATGGTATACACCTAAATATTCCCATCCCATCTTTACGAAGATAGTCATTTACCCATAGCTTGGCTTTTATTAAACAAGTTGGAACCACTAGAATACCTGCTGATAAAGATTAACCCATCGGTACAAATGACCTACATCTTAGTTCTTAATCACTCTGTGGTTGTTAGCACATTATAACATGTCTTTTTCTGGTGGTGCCTGGGTGGCTCAGTTGGTTAAGCAACTGCCTTCAGCTTAGGTCATGATCCTGGAGACCAGGGATCGAGTCCCACATTGGGCTCCCTGCTCGGCAGGAAGCCTGCTTCTCCCCCTCTCTCACTCCCACTTGTGTTCCCTCTCTGGCTGTGTTTCTGTCAAATAAATAAATAAAATCTTAAAAAAAAATAACATGTCTTTTTCTTTACGTGGGAAATCAAATGAGCTAGTTAATAAATTCAACTAACACTCATTTAGTAATAACGCGGGACAAGTGAGTTCGCATTCTGTGAGGAAGTACTGAGAAGGCTGTCAGAAACCACGGTATCTACCCTAACTTCAGACATTATCTGTTTTATGCTGCACAAGCCAAATTGACCTCTTTGGTCTTAGGTTTCCCATCGGTCAAATGAATGGTAGATTAGATCACCACTAAGTGTTCTTTTAAAGTTTCAGTTTTCTTTCTTTCATTCACATGTAAGTGAATTCATTTACATGTGAATATAAATAATAATGTAATACTCATTGTTATTTCTTAATTTTTTCTTAATTTCTTTCATTTCAATAATGTGTGACTTCATTCTTTTAGAAAGAACTGTAAATCAAAGGCATGGATCTTTCCATTTCCCCTGCTTGAGGATGAGCTCTGTTGGTGTCTGTCTTGTTCACAATCATGTCCCGCTCATACTGCGTGCTAGGCTTTTGATGGATGAATAAAGTAGTGTCTCTTTTAGCTGGATGTGAAGCCATTCTATAAAGCAAACCTGAAGATCATTCAAGTTTTGACTTTAAACCTGAACATAATATCCTAGGTACGACTTTTAGGGACTTCATTGGCTGAAGTTCTTTACATATTTCACCACACACTGGAAAATTTTCAAAAATTGTGATAGGTCAGATATTCAAAAATTATGATAGACCATTTAAAAAATAGCTTCAGGTATTTCTGGAGTTAATCATTACAGGCTGTTCCAAAATCTGAGTACATATAGTAACTCACACATAAAATTTAAATTTTTTTTTTAAAGATTTTTATTTATTTGACAGAGAGAAACACAGCGAGAGAGGGAACACAAGCAGCAGGAGTGAGAGAGGGAGAAGCAGGCTTCCCGCCGAGCAGGGAGCCCGATGTGGGACTCGATCACGGGTTTCCAGGATCATGACCTGAGCCGAAGGCAGTTGCCCAACCAACTGAGCCACCCAGGCGCCCCAAAATTTAAATTTTTTAAAAAGATTTTATTTATTTATTTGACAGAGAGAAACACAGCCAGAGAGGGAACACAAGCAGAGGGACTGGGAGAGGGAGAAGCAGGCTTCCCGCTGAGCAGGGAGCCCGATGTGGGACTCGATCCCCAGTCTCCCGGATCATGACCTGAGCCGAAGGCAGTCACTTAGCCAACTGAGCCACCCAGGCGCCCCTAAAATTTAAAATTTATATAACTTGGGATTTGTGAGGATATTAAATTTTTCATCCTTTAACTTTATTAATCATTTATAGATCACTGAATTGTTGAACTATAGGCAATAAGTCTCTTCTTAAAAAAATGTTTATTTGAATTCATTTACTCAACAAAATTTGACCACCTTTATAAGACAAGTGCCACTCAAGGAGCTAGGAAATAAAGCCAGTGAAAAAGGCAAAAGAAATTCCTGCCATTGTGGAGTTTACACACTTGTGAGGTTTTGTTATGTTAGGAAGTGCAATGATTGAGCTTCATAATGCTTTGGTTTTTTTGTTTGTTTGTTTTGTTTTTTGAAATCCCTAGACTTGGCTATATCAGAGTATTTTTTTTCCTCATTGTTCTGATAAGAGACCACCATGTTGATGGGAGATATACCTTGATCCAAAGGAATAAATCTGTAATCCAACCAGCATGAGCTTGCTCCTTGGTGAGTCAGAAACTGTACCAGCTTGAGTTGTCCCACAGAGAAACTTTGATTTGCAGCAAAGAAGATCACGGGGAATGGCTCCCAAAGCTGTGATGCCCCAAAAGAGGGTAAATGATTTCCTTTTGTTTAGGGTTACAGTGAATACTTAGATAAAGGGGTCTTTTCATGCTGTGCAGAGGTAGGCATAAGGTAATGTATGCATTTTAAGGAAACATGCCAATATCTACGTGGTGTTATGTAAATGAGGCTGATGTTCCTTCTTGGGTGGAGATTTTTAATACTATAATGAGATAAGGGTAATTGTAGGTCATTCCTGCAGTCACTCAGTAGTCCATCTGTGCAGTCATGAGTCGGGTTTAGCTCCAACAGTGGGGGTGGTCTGGGCCAGGGGGAGATTCTGTCGAGACAGTTGCCATCACCTGGGGGTGGTTATGAGTTTCATTTGTCTGAGTTAAGAGGAAAACTGAAAAGAAGAACTTAGGGAAAAGTGTAAGACAAAGGGTAGTGAGTACAAGCAGGGTCTTGGGATTTAGCTGGTGACACATCCACTTTTACTTAAGATAGTCATATTTAAACTTTATGCATCTCAAACACTGGAAGGATCCTCTAGAAGCCATGGTTCTTTCCCCAGGAGGAAAAAAGCACAGTTAGGCATTTAACTCATAATTTGGCACATAATTCCAAGGGCCCGAGGCTCACCCATCCATCCACACGGCTAAAAGCTCTGATCTAGACCAGCTGTTTTATTACCAGCTGCTAACAAAATTAAGGATAATGTGCTATTACGTATTTATTGAGCTATTTTAAATGTATAAACCCATTATATAGTTCACTTAGTGATTGATGGTATTTGATTGACTACTAATGCTCTCATGTGCCAGATATTGTGCCAGGCAATACTATTATTCTCAAAACAAATTTTGATATTATTACCTAATGTGTGAATTTCATTACAAAACCAATCAATGGAATATCTTGCCTAAACCAAGTTCAATTTTGTATAAAATTTACAAACAATCTTTTGTGCATTTGCCAAGCATTGCTCTTTCTAGTTTTTCTTGGGACTTAACTAAACAAGAGGAAATTGGTTTCTTGCTTTTATCAGACCTCAAACAAGAGGATTTGACTATGTAATTATTAAGAACATATATTTCAGGGTGCCTGAGTGGCTCAGTTGGTTGAGCAACTGCCTTCCGCTCAGGTCATGATCCTGGAGACCCGGGATCGAGCCCCACATCAGGCTCCCTGCTTGGCGGGAGGCCTGCTTCTCCCTCTCTCACTCCCCCTGCTTGTGTTCCCTCTCTGGCTGTGTTTCTGTCTGTCAAATAAATAAATAAAAATCTTTTAAAAAACCTGTATATTTCATAAAAGCAAGTATTGTTTTGTAAGTATTAAAAGCCTGTATTTCATACGAAATTTAATACAAAATAAGTGTAAGTGAAAATAAACTATAGGGTTACTCAGGACACATTCCAATGTATTAACTTTGTGAAGTGCAGGATTACACATAACACTCAAAGAAGCAGCTCCAATCACTGAATTCCAAAAGATAAGTCGCTAAACCCCTTGTATATCTGTCAAGCATCTGTAATAATTTGAAGCACCATATTAAATACGGCATATTTTAATGAGCGAACATAGTTCAATTTTTCCAAGTGGCATTGGCACGTTTTAATGTAATAAGCATTACCAAGTTTAGATCAAGTCTTTTGAGACCAAATGACACACCAGAATTACAAGTAGAGAGTGACTGCCATGAAATTATGCATTGATTTAAAATCAACTCACTCAAAGGTCTTGTGGTTACAAATGAGATTTTAGTCCCAGAATGGCCTTTTTGTGACTGAGTCTTTATATCCATGTATTGTTCTTGTCCACAACTGAGTAGTTAAAAGGAACACAAACTTTCCTTTGAGATAACTTTTTGCAAGTATATCCAGAGAGATTGTCACTTACCAAGTGATAATTTTTTTTTTCCTAATGAAACTAGCATAGAATATAAGTCTCTCTATAGGCCTCTCAAGAACTCATTATCCTTTAAAATATTAAAAGAAAAGTATTGATTTTCAATGAATAGAAAAGAAATACATTAACAAGGAAAAAGATTAACATATGTTAAATTTATTCTTTAAATACAAAGTTCTGAGATCATCCACACCATCTGTAATAGTCTCCCTCAAATTAATTTCAGCAATGTGTATTGCTGAACTCTAGGGTTTAACTGAATATATCTTGAAAAACTTACCCTTCTAGGTTTCATTTCTGGCCTTGTAGAAGATGAGTATCTAGGTCTGACCTTTCTTTGGGAAAACAATCAACAAAATGGGGGGAAAATACATATAGTCTGACAAAAAAGTAAAATACTTAGAATAGCTCAGTGAAGCCCAGACCCTGAGATTGATTGGCACCCTGAAGTTAACTTTCACCTTGAATTACATGTGCAAGTCATAGTGTATTTTGTTTGTTTGTTTGGTTGGTTGGTGTTTTTGTTTTTGGGTTTTTTTTTTTTTTGGTGTTTTTTTGTTTTGGTTTGGTTTTTTTTTTGTTTTGTTTTTTTTTTTTTTTAGCGTCATTTTTTGGTATTTCACAGGACTGGTGTGGGTGATGCTACAGAAGAAAAAAATTTTAAGGCTGAGCCCATATAAGAAAGTCAAAGCAGAAATCTTCTTTTCTTCTAGTTGGAACTCCAGAGTACTAGTCTCTTCATATAAAGGCGAATTAGAAATAACTCTGTTCCCAGATAAAACTATGATAATTGCCTGTCTCCAAACTTGGTACCAAATGAAGGAGTAAAGTATCTCCCCTGAAAGTACATAAGCACAAGCTGACATTTGCACAAGTTTGCAACATAAATTCACCCCAAATGGTCAGTCTAAAAATGCTGATCCAAGCCAGGGATTTAAGTTTCCAATATGAGTATGTTTAAGCCCCAGGGGAGAACCAGATGATAACCCTTTTAGGAGGTGGTCAACTTTATCCCATGTCTCAAAGAAGCTTCCTCTATAAGTTTACAAGCAAAATAGTCAGCAAGCAGCTAAAAATCAGTAAGTACATAAGGTAACAAGGCACCATGAGTGATAGCCATCAGAAATAAGAGAAAGGATAAAATCACCTTGCATATAAAATGTATAAATTGTCATCATTGCAATAAAAGGAATAACGTGTTTCCTTAGAAAACACTTGATTGTCTTAGAGCCATCAAATCTTAGAGCCACATTTCCTCACTATTTTTTTCACCGAAGACACAATACTAATGTGAACTGAGAAAATAGTATTTATTATAAGAGGGTTACTGAGGTCTAGCAACTGGAATAGTGCAACATCTAAAAAGCTACCATATTTGGGAGACTACTTTTATTTCATTTTAGGGAGGGAGTGTAAAGGTTAAAAGGTATCAGACTAAGATCTTTAATCCTGTAATGTACTTGTCCAATGTCCCAACTAATAGTGCATTTAAAGCCTAAGCTTTGTATTATTCATGGTAAAAATGGTCTTACAATATCCATATTACCAATGTCTATGGTGGGTTGCAGTGAGAATTGAGACAAAATGTTTAAAGTATATGTAATAGGTGAGTATGTTATTATCTCTAGGGTCTGGATAGCATTGTTTCTTTCCCTGTGCCAGTCTCATGATACACAGTAGCTTACTGTTCTATGTTCATGGAGAAGGATCACCTGTCCCCACCAGGATGAGTTAGTCTCATATATCCCATGCATTCACCTATCCTAAGTTTACGACGATTTGGTCTGCAGGTGGGTGAATTGAGCCTTTAATTTATGCCTTTAAATTTGTAATGCATAATTATGTACCACGTCTCAGGAAAATGTGAGACTTGTCTGAGACTCATCTGCCAGCTTACAGTATGGTTTCACTGGTTGATTGGTTTCATTAATCAAAGAGTAGAACTTTTCAAGTGCTTCCTCAGTGCCTTCCCATAAAAAGTAGACACCTGTTTGGTCTCTGTGGCATTTTTGTCTATTAATCCTTTCTCTGATAAAGAAACCCATGCCCTTCAAGGTCTTTACTCATTTGGTCAATCTCCCTGTGTGCAGAAATGACACCATCACCCATCAACACACTCATCACATCTCCTATCCCTGTTCATGTTCTTATACTTTGCACTGACCGCTGTCCCCCCCACCAACCACCCCACCACATCCTTCCCTTCCATAGTCATATTCAATCATTCTTATTTCCCTTGTTTATAACACTGTCACTCTTCTCTGCCTCAGATACTTGTGGCAGACTCTCTCCCACAGAGATGTCCTCCATACCTGTCTTGGGCTCTAACACCCCACCCCGGGTGGCCCTCTATAGCCCGTTTGGATTCAGACATGGAACACCACGCTACCTCTTCCACCCCATACCCTTTGATGAAGACCCCTTCTCATATCTGATCATCTGATTTCTAATCATCTGATGCTTCCCACCCCCATAAATTCCCATCTGGACACCTGTCTTGCTCACCGTCATCTGATGACTTTAGACCTTCAGAAGGGATTGCCATGTTAAATTTAATCATGAAGAAACTGAAGCTAATTGGTTGATGCTGGAGGCAAAATGCAAGTACTTTTATATTTGGAATTCTAGACTATAACACCTCATACTTATTTACATTTCCTAATTATTGTCCAAGTATTGAAGTCTCCTTTGTCTCTAAGGATGTTAGCACAGGTCAGAACTCAGGGAAATATATGTAACAGACTAAAATATAGAGTTAATGTCCGCAGATATATGCATCCAGTACTGTCAAAGAATCCCAGATTTTTGAAATTTAATTTCCATTTTATGATGTATGTGTTTTATTAGAACTAATTGCAAGACAGAATTATAGGGTTCACTTAACAGGAACTAATACTTGAGATTTGCTGGCTGATTTCTTCGAGAAATGGTTCGTCTATTGACACTCTTGTCAAATGCCCTAAGCTCTAAGATTATGTGGATAATAAAGACTCTAAATTAAGTCCCTAGATTAATTTTTTAAAATATTTTATTTATTTATTTGAGAGAGAGAGAGAGCATGAGAAGGCAGAATGTCAGAGGGAGAAGCAGACTCCCCATGGAGCTGGGAGCCAGATGCAGGACTCATCCCGGGACTCCAGGATCATGACCTAAGCTGAAGGCAGTGGCTTAACCAACTGAGCCACCCAGGCGCCCTAGATTGGATTTTGAATGGAAAGCATTTTCTGGTGGCATAGGAAGGACTTTTAAGACATTTCAGCATGTTTGCTTTGGGACATTAAAAACATGATAGAGTAAAGGCAGAGGATGTCTCCCAAGAAAAGGTGAAAACCACTGTGTGTCAGGTATAATCAACAATGCCCCTTAGGCATATTTCTGGTGTTTTATGGAGAAAAGGAAAAGTCCAACCATCCTTTTCATGTCCGTATATAGCAAGACACAAATCTAAGTAAAAATATTAGCATCCAACACTCTCACCTTCTTCTGAGAACACTGTTTTAAACTAGACTATATTTCAATGAAATTTTCATTTATATCTAAAACTGTTCAGTCCAGATATAGGAGATGTTAATATCCAGGGTTTTACTGAATCATACACTTCATCTCCTGGATGGAAGAGAAACCTTATGCAAACTCTGTTCATACATTACATAATTCCATAGAAATTTCTAGGATAATTCTCTTTTTATTACTCAGAACTCATTAAGGAAGAGATGCACATTAAAACAGTAGGCACACAGTGAGTGGTGTGGGTTTCATGTTAAAACAAAGTAGACACCTACTTGCAACCTTTTATGCCATTGGCGTGATTCCTCCATTTGCTTGCAAGTAAGGCTCCTAATCAGTTTCACTCACACAGAAAGAGACTCTCTGAATATTTCCTGATTATTTTTTGAAACATAATTTCAATGCTTTAATGCAAGTTTCAGCAGCTTTGCTATATTTTATTTTGGCACAAAAGATGGCAAAGATGGAGATTTTCACATTCTCATATGAATATGATATGAGAAATAGTTCATAGGATTTATTAGAACTGTGGAAGTGATACCTTTTCTAAATAATTTACAGTTGGAGAATGAACTGAATATCTAAGAGAGCTGATCATTTTTAAAGACAAGTATTTCATGGCAAGTAGTTGCTGCTGCTGAACGAGTTGCTGTAATTCTCAGGAGTTGCATTTAGTCGAAGAAAATAATTCTCTTTGGAGACCAAGCCCGTAGTGTCCACAGATACCAAATACCGTATATGAAAGTTCTGTTGAAGGCAGTCTTCACATTAGTATTTAATTCAAATCATTAATTTCACTGAGGAAAACAATGCTATGAACCCTTGTGAAATCTTACAAAGATAAAAATGTTTCTCAGAGTATCTTTTCAGTTGTCAAGAGCTCAGACTAAGGATCACACATGAGGTTCAATTCTTAGAAAAGCTGCTTAACAGCTATATGATCTTGGGCATTTCACTTCTGTATAAATTAACCTTCAATTTATGTGAATATTTAAACAAATGAGTACCACATTAAGCATATATTTATATATTTTTAATAGAAAAGAATATGATATGAGATATGTAAAATAGTGTTTGCCTCTTAAAATGGTTGAAGACTAAGTTACAAAGCATGGCACAGAATTTATTCCAAGGGGTAGTAAGTATGTACTAATTTATTTTTTTTAAAAGATGTTATTTATTCATTTGACCGAGAGAGAGATCACAAGTAGGCAGCGAAGCAGGGTCCCTGCTGAGCAAAGAGTCTGATGTGGGCCTGGATCCCAGGACCCTGAGATCATGACCTGAGCCGAAGACAGTGGCTTCAACCCACTAAGCCACCCAGGTGCCCTGTACTAATTTCTTTAAAAGGTGTAACTCTAGTGAGTGGCAAGGACAAATGAGTTCTTCTAATCAGAGTTTAAAACAGAAGGACAATTATACTCTGTTTTAGAGAAAACTTTTTTTATTTAAGCATGGCTACTCAAGTAGTTTATATTAAGATAATCTTTTCCAGGGGCGCCTGGGTGGCTCAGTTGGTTAAGCGACTGCCTTCAGCTCAGGTCATGATCCTGGAGTCCCGGGATCGAGCCCCACATCGGGCTCCCTGCTCAGCGGGAGGCCTGCTTCTCCCTTTCTCACTCCCACTACTTGTGTTCCCTCTCTGGCTCTGGCTATGTTTCTCTCTGTTGAATAAATAAAATCCTTTTTTTTTTTTTAAAAAAAAAGGTAATCTTTTCCAAACATGACTTTGCTATGAAACTATATTCTTTTTCAGCTGAGGGAGAGATTATCTCCCAAGCTAATACAGAGAAAAAAACAAGGGTCTATATATAAATATGAAAAATGTAATTTTTCTCCTTGCTTTAAACAGTATTTTTGTGGCTAAGTAAATATCCCAAGAATTTTGTTTATTGCTTCAAACTGCATTTAAATGTACATTTCATAGATAGAACTCACTGGCTCTGCTGATGACATCTCCTAAGCAAACTGATTAGTGCCCGGCATCGGTAAAGGGCTGATTGTCACTGGAATCAGAACTGTTTGTCATAGGCTTCATCTCATAGAAAGTCATTAACTGGGGTGCCAAGCAATTGGAGCAAAAGACCGAAATATATAAAAAAGTCTCCAGAGCAGGTCAGAGTTGCTGTTTATTGATCCCTGTGTGTTTAGCCTCCTTATCCAGCCTCTGGTGCGCTAGTCATCTGGGCAGAGCCAAACGGAAATCCATTATGCTTATTTTTTCTGGTTTCAAGATACAGACTAAGTGAACCATAAGATCATGTTTACTATGTGGATGCTCATGGAATAGAATCAGAAAACCATTTTTTAAAAAAGAGAAAGGCAGTTTCTAAGCTCGTTCCAAGTCTTTCTCTGGGGATCCATGATGTCTTCGGTCCTGTGCCTAAGCCTCTGAATCCGAAGCCCAAACCAGCCACTGTGTAACCTTGCTTCTGCAGATACTAATGACCAGTGTGGTTAAACATTAATTTCTTTTGAACTTCAGGCTTACGGAGAGAGAACTGCATACCTGTGATACCTTCTCAAGAAAGCTTATTGGCATCACAGATTGAAAGTAAGCTCCTGGTCTCCCCTGTCCCTGAACTTGGAGGAAGTGATATCATTATTCACAGCCTTGAGAATTCCCTCTGCCTTGATTCCGCCTTATTCACTTCATCACCAAAGTGTCTTGCTTCTCTTTCCCTCTGAATGTAGATCCAGTTAGCTCCGATTTTTTCATGTTCTCTATCACTGTCCAAGCCACCATTATGTCTGGTGTGAAACATTGTACATTGTTTGTGCAACAATGTTTGTAACCATCTCATCGCACTAGTCCCCTCTGGTACAGTATCACACTGTATCAGCCACAGCGATCACTAAAAATAAAAAATCTGATCTGCTCATACCACACCAAACTTGTAACTCTTCCAATGGTTTCTATTGTTCTTAAGTTAAAGACCAAATCTTCAACAAGGTTATGAATGCTGTGGTCTCTATGCCCTTCCCTCCCTCTTTCCTGCTGTCAGTTCTTCTTTCTCCACTATGCAGAACAGTTTCCCAACACAAGTTTTCCTTTCATGCTTTTCTCTCCCATATTGTTCCTCAGTTCAAATTTAATCCACTCTTATGCCCTCTCCTAGAAACCTGTAATTTTCCCTGATGTTGGTTGTGTCATGAGGACAAAGTCAAACTTAATTCATCTCTAGCCCTGGTACTTAACCTAGTACAAAGGGTAGGTGCTTATTTATTCGAATAAATGAGAAAAGAAAGAAAAGATGGTATTTTTAAATCATTAGCTTAAAGTTCAGGGAGGTTTTTGTGAGGTACGCAATTGTTCCCCTAAAGACCAAATGAGGAAAAGTGATTAAATTTAAACTAGAGTAATTTACCCATGAAGAATTTCACCACCAGGGACATGAGGAAAATCTGTCAAAGATTTGACTAAGACATCCCCCTGGATGTCTGTATTAGTGCTGCTTTAGAACATCTTGAAAACCAATGATTATATAAAAACATATGGTGATGATAAATTCTTATGCATTCATTATTATGTAATATGTTTATGTATGAGGAAACTTTCAAAACATCATTGACATTTTTGTCTCATTGAATCTTTGAGGTGGCTGCTTCCCAAATCTTAATCTGGCTGTCACCAGGCCAGCTCTAGAGGTAGAGAGAGGGCACTTGAACAGGTAAGCTGTTGCTAACAGTAGAGTCTCTCTCCCTCTCTCTGATTCCTCTCTGATTTTTGACCTGAAGGAACAAACCTGAATGATTCTGATTGGGAGCCACATGAATTCGTAGCAATTTGAATTTACTTCATTGTAAAAAGCCTCCATTACAGGAACAAGCATAAATAAGCTTGCCAACTCCTTTCTTTACCCAAAAAGAATCCTTATTTATTCCCACCAAAAATTATTAGAAATAATAAATACAGTGAAGTTTCAGGACACAACAAAACTAATATGCAAAAATCAGTTGCTGGGGCGCCGGGGTGGCTCAATCAGTTAAGTATCTGACTTGATTACAGCTCAGGTCATGATCGCAGGGTCATGAGACTGAGCCCTGCATGAAGATCTGTTCTGGGCATGGAGCCTGCTTAAGGTTCTCTCTCTCCCTCTCACTACCCTCTTCTAAAAAACAAAACAAAACAAAACAATTCTTTCTCTCCCTCTCTCCTCCCTTCCTGTTCTCTGTCTCACTCTGTCAAAAAAAAAAAAAAATCAGTTGCCTTTCTATACACCAGCAAAGCAGCTGAAAAAGAAATAATCCCATTTATATCATGACTAAAAAACAATAAAACAGGTAAGCATGGATTTACCCAAGAAATATTTATACACATAAAATGGTAAGACGTTGATAAAAGAAATTAATCAAAAATTAAATGGAAAGATTAAAAAGAACAGAATCCTTACTAATGGCTCCCATTTCCCTATCTACCTCCTCCTAAGGAGGGGACTGATCTGTCTTGGGCAAAGGAAAGTTTCTGGTTCCTATCATGCTTGGCTTTCTAAAACCAATGGCAATGACCAATAGGAAAATGTCTAGAGGTCCCCTCCTATACTGTGTTTTAACACCTAGTTGCTTACTTCCTGTGTAGTCGGAAGGGAATGGCATCGCTAGAAAGGGGAAGGACTTGCTGGCCTCCGTGAAGTGCCTGTTGAACAACCTACACAAAAGTGTTGTTGTTGTTGTTGTTGTTTTAATTTTGACCATCTGTACAGATAATGTTATTAGTAAAATATCAATTCTTACTGATATTATCTCTTGCAATTTTGTGATTAAACAAATTGTATTGGTGAAGCTGTTGCTGGCATTTGCTTGGGAAATCATGCTTTGAAAAAAATTTTTTTCTAATGATGCCATAGGTATAATCTTTTAGATCAGTGGTTCTCAAAGCATCCCTTGGAACTCTTGAAACGTGCTAGAAATGCACAATTTCGGTTTCCAACTCAGACCAGACTGGGGTGGGATGGGGCCCAGCATTTGGTATTTTAATAAAGCCCTCTGGACGATTCTGTTGCCCCCTCAGGCCTGAGAGTCACTGTGTTAGATCATCAGCCATGTCGCGGGTGTCAGGGTAGAGTCGCCTCTGACCACATGAAGCGACTTGATTTAGGCTCCATGTTCATGAAAACAGGTGTTTGTCAGGTATGCCACTGCTGGCTGAGATCATCTACCTCCCAGCAGGCAATTTGAAGGCAGGTCTCCAGGAAATTACTTTGACTTTCATAGTCATTGCTAATTGTCAAAATCGTAAAACACAAACCTGTGACTACCAGTAGTCTGCTGTATTCATTCTAAAAACATAACATTTAGTATGGTGAAAATAGATTTTGAAGATGCAATAATTAATAGAATCGGTAATTACATTCATATTGACTTTTAAAATAAGTAAAATGATATTGCTGTATTTAAAGGCACTTAAGTCAGGTTATTATTCTACCTAGGAAGGACATATCTATAAAAAAGAAATAAGGGTCTTTATAATGTCCTCGAAAGGTACTCATTTGAAATATTATATTTAGAGGGTCAAGATTGGACTCCAAATCCTTTTCAAAAAAACAAACAAACAAACAGTTTTTCAGGTCACTTTTGAATTCAGTGAGACTTCAATCATCTCTCTATCCATTAAGGGACCCCCAATTCAAATATCGCCACATGCAGCGGCAAAATGTTCAATGTTTGGCACTGATCCTTGTCTAAGCTCAGATGGTGTTTTGAAATGCTCTTATTACATACTCCTTTCTCTCCTGGAAAGGCATATTCTAATTGTATTTCATCTGTTCTTTAGTTTGTGGGTAAGGACCATAGTTTAGCAATAGAAATAGTTCAAGACTAGAGAGCCAAGATTTTAGTGGTTCACAAAACAACAAGCATTGGCAAAGTACTGGAGAAATACTCTCTTCTCAAGATATTAATCAGTCCTGGGGCACCTAAGTGGCTCAGCCAGTTAAGCAGCTGCCTTGGACTCAGGTTGTCATCACAGGGTCTTGGGATCGAGCCCCACATTGGGCTCCCTGCTCAGTGGGAAGCATGCTTCTCCCTCTCCCGCTTCCCCTGCTTGTGTTCACTCTCTCGCTGTATCTCTCTGTGTCAAAAAATAAATAAATACCTTTTAAAAAAAGATATTAATAATTTCCAAATATACAATGGGTGTGAGATCTCGAGTGTATGGTTAAAGAGTCTTTGTTTCTTTCCATGACTATTTCTTTTTAATTATAAATATATTCAGCCCCCATTGTCTTATGGTTGGGTGAATTTCTGTCTCTGTGCCTGCATCCACATCTTGCCTTCTGTCTTGCTGCTGTTCTTACTTGTAACTAAAGGCCCATTGCATTTCTCCATGTAGCCACTGCTCTTTTCTACTTATGACATGTCAGGTGGGCTCTGTTGTCTGTCCAGAGCCTTACTATCTGTAGAAAATTGCCCCTTCCTTCCTCCTGCGTTTTGCTAGTACTGTCAATCTAGGGTTGGCCTACCCTTCTGGTTATGCAGGTGGGACAGGGTTGAAATATGGCCTGAGATCCAGTTCCAAGCCCTGGCCTCATGGTCTTTGTTTTATTCTGTCTCCTCTTTTGTCTTCTTTTTAATTAATTCCATTTTATTACTACATTTTTATATTTTCCATCTTTCTTTGCTTGTTATTTATACACTTTTAACTATTCCTTTCATTGATTGTTTGCAATATGCATTTTGAATTTATTCAGAGTATGATAAAAAGATGAAGAGGAACATTTTGAATGTGTCTGTTCAGAGAAGGTACTTCTTTACAGTTCTTACTCTTATCTGCCTTATAGAGAAGACCTCACTATTTATACCAAGGATTTGGTAGGGTGTTGCTCCTAATGAAAGGAAGAAGCCAAAAATGAAGTGGTTAAGCCCTTAATCTCTTTCTGGGAAGATAATAGCAAGAGGCTAAAACCAGAGAAGATGCGGACTCCCCCTATCCCTCTGCACTCCATGGGACTGCACACCTGTGAGGGGCCAGAAAGAGGTTGTC
Source organism: Spilogale gracilis (assembly GCA_004023965.1). NCBI lineage: Eukaryota > Metazoa > Chordata > Mammalia > Carnivora > Mephitidae > Spilogale > Spilogale gracilis. Next base: position 108,387 of record PITA01003000.1, read on the forward strand.
TCGATGCTGAGCGGGAGCCTTGAACAAAAACTCTGGTAGTTTTATGGACCCTGAAGCCAAGGGGAGGGAACGGAGGAGGTCTAAGTGTAGAAAAATACTAAGTACCAAGTCTGAGAGGAGAAAAATGTCTTCAAGATTTCCCCATCCAGCCTCATCCCCTACTTGTCTAAGGAGGCCTCAGCAAAGGTGCCAGAGGAGCAACTCAGCCTGAAGCCTGGGATAAAGAGACTTGGGAAGGAAGGTTCTGGGCCAGGAATGTAAATATGCAAACAGCATGACCACCCAGGGGGTCTGCATCCTTGACTGCACTCCCCTTCAGAGACTGCCATGCACTGGCCAGGCGCCAGGTCTGGTGTGGGAGGGCAGCTTTCCCATGAGGCCTGCTAGGTAAATCCTCTCTAGTTAAAGCCTGAAGAATCACACATGGGATTTTAACAGGGAGCTGAATTCTTCACTAACCTTTGTTTTCTTATAGCTTCTCTTACTCCTTTCATGTGTCCTGAAAGCTGCACTCTAACACACAAGCCCTTATGAGGTTCTCTTCTAAATTAATTTTTTACCTTATTTCATTTATAGTCCTGATGTGTTGTAAGAATAACTCGAAACCTGTCATTTTGCAGTGTCTAGCATAAGAGTGTACATCTCTTTCTTTTGGAAATAAAGGACATTTCTAGACTCTTCTGTTGGAGGTAGGCACTCTTTCTGTGACAGTACCGGGCATGTATTCTGTGCTCCAAAAATAATTGTTGACTTAGATAGAGATGCTTTCCAGGAAAAAGAAAAAGAGAGAGTGAGAATCTGATATGCCAGGAGGAAATAAAAGAAAGCCATATAATCACTAAGCTATACAGAAATGTGTCATTAATGGTGCTGTGAGTTAGGAGTCCAAAGAGTGAAGGTGCACTTTCCTCAGGCCTTTGTAAAGGTGGAACACCTCTTCATCCTGGACACAGGGAGGGGTGAAGTCATAGTTCTCATGGGCTGTTATCCTTGATTGCTTTTATCCTTGAAGGAAGAAGTTGTGGAATGGAAACTAACAAGTGAATAATTAGACGTGAGGGAAGGAAGGGTAGGAAAGGAGATAAGGATGACAAATGGTTTCAAACCTCATCTTTCACTAGAAGATGTTGATTCTGTTAATGTTGGATTCTGACTCTACCCCCAATCATTACTGTCTATCATAGACCAAAAAAAAAAAATCAGCAAATGTAGTAATTTCTTTGCAGGTTGCTGTATAGATTGTGAGATCAGCATTTGGCACACTAAGATTTTAGGTAAAGGTGAGAAGTAGTTGAAACATCCAGCAGGCAGGTAGAGGTGTGTGTTAAAATTAATAGAGGTGTTGATTTGGATATCATCCAGATAATTATGGTCATTAAATCAACAGACACAGTAAAATGACCACTACCACAAAAACAGATGAAAGGAAAACATATGTACAGTCCAACTTAACCTCCACATAAAAAGCAAAATGATACATCATTTAATAATAATGGAGAATATCATAGAGATGTTATTTCACAAGAAATCCTCACTAATATTTCATCTATAAAGGATTGCACTTCTGTTTTTGCCTTTCAATCATGTGAAAATTTGATTTGATATTACTCTTTATTCTTAAAAAGAGTCAATTTCCAGGGAAAGAGAATATAAATGAGAAAACATTTATCTTATTTGGAAGAGGTAAAGAGGTGTAGAGTAAGATGCAGGCAAGGAGTTATAATCTGAACTGTCTGCATTTTCCTTTCTCATAAAAGAGAGAATATTTTGCATTGGAGAATGCTTGGAGTTCATTGATTTAGGAGGGCAAAAATAGAATTGAAAAGAAAAGCACTATTTTTTTGTGCTCTTTGTTGAATAAAGTATCTTCCCTTGACCACCCTGTCACTTAAGAATAAATATCCTGTTAATTATTTCTTTCAGTGAAATACCACATTTGTTGCCTTGAAGGTCTTTTAACTTCTCAGTTGTATGGTGAACTAGTGATAAATTCAGCTTATATCAGTCCAGGTCAGTATGTCTCTGGGAAAGGTTATCTCTTGCCCCTAGATAAACACCAAAATTATGATGTTTTCTTCCTGTGGAAATATTGCATTCCTTGGGGTCAGGACAACTTATCACCCAAGTCATCTAAATGTTATTTCTGTCCTCCCTGAAGTTATAAGTATTGTCCACTTGGATTCTAGGTAAAATGTATGCCATTTGTTTTTCTCTCTTTGGAATTTCTGTTGCTCCTCATATGACACAGGTGTGACTTAACATGGGTTTGTAGTACACTGCTGTATCTTGAGAGTTATAACTCTTCTTGTTTATCTCATCTTTCTCATCAACATATGATTTAGGATTTTCATCACCAGGGTCAAATGAAATGTATGACCTAGGGAATTTCCTAGTTTTCTAGAGATGGACTCATTTCCTTCCAGAGAAGGATTGCTAGATTGTACTTAGGATATGATCGTCTTTCTAGAAATGGAGGTTATAGCAAGATTAGTGATAGAAAGTGTCTATTTTTCATCCTGTGTTTTTAACTTCTCTTCATCCCCAACATGCCTTATCATTCACAAGATCCCTTATCATTGATACCTGCTCTTTGGGTTGGCTCTTATAAGTAGCATATCTAAAGTTCTTTGAGGTCATAATGTAAACTCTTCTAAGACTATTTACATTTTTAAATCTTATCTTCAAAATAAAAATGAAATTTTGTCCCTTTCATGGGAATTTCAAGATTATTTCAAGGTTACAGGTACCATGATTTTGACTTTATGGTAATGTCATAAATTTATATTTTGAATGCAAGAGAAGGGCGGCAGAACTACCTACGGAACAGTCGAGATTCTATTTCCTTACTACCTGTCCTGTGAAGACAAATAGGGATCTTAAAGTTTCTTTATTTTCTCAAAGTACATCTGTTTCTGAAAAATGAATAAAGGAGACTATTTTTTCTTTTTCTTTTTTTAAATTACATTATTTTATTTTTTCAGTGTTCCAAGATTCATTGTATGGAGCACTGGGTGTGGAGCACAAACAATGAATCTTAGAGACTACTTTTCAACTATAAGGACTAAAGCTGCCTATTATCAACTTTTGAATGGTCACCTTCAACAAAGAAATTCTATGTACATAAAGCATCCTGTTTTCATAATTTTTAGAATACGAAGAAGAAAATTCAAGTACATAAGGACCAATGGATTTGTTTTCAGAATAAATGATTGCTGTCTACTTGAGAGGAAAAACCAAGCTAGAACTGTATGTCACAAAATGTATCTAAATAAGTGTCAAAGGGAATTCAGTTGACCCTTGAATAACATGGCTTTTAGGGGCTCCTAACTGCACAGTCAAAAATCCACATTTAACTTTTGACTCCCCCCAAACTAAACTACTACTAGTCTACTGTTGACCTGAAGCTTTACTGATAACATAGTCAATTAACACATTATTTTATGTTATATGTATTCGATATTATATTCTTACAATCAAGTTAGAAAAAGGAAAATGTTATTAATGTTATAAAAAATCTGTATAAGTGGACCAGTGCATTCCAAACCCATGTTCAAGAGTTGGCTATAATACTAAATCATAAAATAGATATTATATTAAATATTATACAGTGCATTGAATCCTAAAAGAATAGGAAGAAAAATATATGTAAATAGATACAGATAAATGGAAAGGGAGAGTTTTTCTAAGTAGAAAGGCAAAAGAAGGAAGCACAAAGGAAAAAAAAATTCATATATATGTGTACTAAATAAAGCTTAACATCTTTTATATATGTTAAAAATGAGACCAAAAAAACAAGGAAACTTTGGCATATATGTTATATGATGAAATTAATATCTATAATGTATAAGGAATTCTTAGAGAATAACGATAAAAGGATGAATGACTCTATTGTAAAATGAGCCAAAGATATGAATAGAAGACCTTTACTGGACTAAAAAATGTGAAAAGTGTAACAAGGTCAACTTCTCTAGTATTCAGAGCAATACAAATTAAAAGAGGAAAATGAAATTTTTTAACTATCAAATTGGCAACTCCCCTTTTTTTCTTGGTATTTAACCAAAGAAAAATATGATTTATTTCAACCCATTAGGACATACTAACCATGCTGGAGTTCTCTAAAGAGGACATGTTAGACTATCCTCAGCAAAGTTCCTTCCAGAAGAGATTTTTAAGGATTGCTTTATCTATTTTTTTTAAAGATTTTATTCTTTTCTTCAGTCTGTATATTTTTAAACTCCTTTATTTGAGCTATGATTGGCACACAAAAGCTGTGCATTTTTAATGTATGTATTTTTTTAAGTTTGAAGATGTTTTTAATGAAAGTTTCCAAGCATAAAAGGTAAAGAGAATAATACAGTGAACCTCTATGTACCCAGGAACTAGATTTAACATTTATCAAGATTTGAAAACAATATTGATTGAAATTTTTTTTTTTGCCATGATGACCTAATCTTGGATATAATAGGGATATGGTACATTTCAAAAGACTTATAATGTGCAAATGACCTGACCCTGCACTCGAGCCTCTTAGATATTCTAAGACAATAGTCTAGGATTTGAATGATGAATGATTTTAAGAAAAATAGAAGAAAATACCTTACAAATTAACTTTTCCCAAATGAATGCTTAAATGATTTTTGAAATTAGGCAGAAAATAGCTACCTTACTTTAATGAGTTTTGGGACTCTGTCCAAATTTTGAGACCTCAAAAGTCCTGCTTTTTACAACTTCTACTAGAAATTACCAGCTCTTGGCCTCATAAATGGGTGGGACATAGCACTTAGTGATTTAATACATATTCTATCACTCTTATACGAAATCTAAGATTGATACTATTGTGACTCCTCTCTCTAAGAAAAGAATGAGTAAAGAGCCCCATATCAGTACACTGAGTTCCTGTTCGGGTCTGGGCATCTGGGATCTAGAGCTTCCATGGTGAAGTACAAACCAATTCCTGTTCTTCTAAAATAAAACAGAGCCTTTTTTTTTTTTCCAAAAGAGATTTTATTTATTTGACACAGAGAGAGAGAGCATAAGTGGGTGGAGGGGCAGGCACTGGGAGAGGGAGAAGCAGACCCCTCACTGAGCAGAGGGGCCAGTGTGGGGCTTGACCCAGGATCCTGGGATCATGACCTGAGCTGAAGGCAGCCAGCTTTAACTGACTGAGACACCAAGGAACCCCAAAATAGAACCTTTTAAAAAAATGAGTCTGTAACAGGTGAATCCAGAATGATGAGTCTTAAAAATATATCCAATATTTGTTTTTGCTTTGTTTTCTTTTGTTCTATTTTTTAGGAAATGTATTTCTTTTTTATTTTTTAAGTTGACTTTAATTTATTCTACTAAAGCAAATGCCTTAGACACAATTACAAAGAGGCTGATATGTAGAAAAGTATTTCAGCTCTTAAATAGACCTAAACTCTCCTATCAGACTTTTCTTTGCTGTTGTTTATATAATTTCATAATAAAATACACTTACAAAAAATCCCACACAAACCAAATGTACGCTTTAAAAATTATTTCAGAGGACCTACTTTATAACTATCATTCAGCTAAGAAATAGAACTTCGCTTCTAACCAAATGTCCCTTCCATGTGCTCTTTCTCAATCACATCTTCCTTCTTCCATAAGTTGCCATTATCCTGATTTTATAGTAATTATTTTTAATATTTTTATTCACCATGTGTGCATCCTTAGATACATGAGTTCATTCTTGCTCCTGTATTTTAACCTGACTTATCTTTTAACTGTCTCTTAATCTGAAGGTTCTCACTCCATCATTCTCTATTCCTTAAAATTTATCAGCACAATGTTATTCTTAAAAAGCAATTTTTATATGTGGTGGCAGGCTTTCCTGAAAATAAATTCAGCCATTGAACAGGGGTAGTTATTCTGTGTTCAAAGGCTCATAAATCACCCTTTAAGCCACAACAAATAACTCTTAATTTCAGGTCCTCCCAATATGAGTACCCCTCCATTTTTATTTTAGGGCTCTTTGGGGAAAGGAAATTGTTTTGGAAATTAAATGTAAAGTTTCATTGCTTTAGAGAATTAAATTGATTGAAGAGGCAAAGTGGGGGTCTCTGGAGTCTTCTAGCAGTGGACAGTAGAAGCCCTTGGTGGTTAGCTAAAGGACAAAGGGGTGTTTGTTACAATAATGCAAGGTATTGTAGGGAATCCAAAGCTACTACTGAGTGGGACATCCATAGTAAAGTGCTCTAAGGCAGTGCATCATAAATTAACAATCATGTACATCAGCTGAGAAATTTATGAAAATTCAGATTCTGAGATAGTAGGTCAAGAGCAGGGCTAGAGATGGTGCACTTTTAAAATTTATCTATCTATCTATCTATCTATCTATCTATCTATCTATTATAAATTATAAGTCACCATATGGTACGTCATTAGTTTTTCATTTAGTGTTCCAAGATTGTTTGCATATAACACCCAGTGCTCCATGCAATGCATGCCCTCCTTAATACCCATCACCAGCCATCCCATTGCTCCTGCTCCTCCCCTCTAAAACCCTACATTTGTTTCTCGGAGTCAACAGTCTCCCATGGTTTGTCTCCCCTTCCGATTTCCCCTCTTCATTTTTCCCTTCCTTCTCCTAATGTCCTCCATGCTATTCCTTATGTTCCACAAGTAAGTGAAACTATATAATAATTGACTTTCTCTGCCTGGCTTATTTCACTCAGCATAATCCCCTCCAGTCCCATCTATGTTGGTGCAAAAGCTGAGTATTCATCCTTTCTGAGGGCTGAGTAATATTCCATTGTATATATGGACCACATCATCATTATCCATTCATCTATTGAAGGGCATCTTTGCTCTTTCCACAGTTTAGCTATTGTGGACATTGCTGCTATGAACATTGGGGTACATCTGGCACTTCCTTTCACTATCTCTGTATCTTTGGGGTAAATATCCCATAGTGTAATTTCTAGGTTATAGAATACCTCTATTCTTAATTTTTTGAGGAACCTCCACACTGTTTTCCAAAGTGGCTGCACCAACTTTCATTCTCATCAACAGAATAAGAGGGTTCCCTTTCTCCATAGCCTCTCCAACATTTGCTGTTTCTTGCCTTGTTAATTTTTGGCATTCTAAATGGTGTAAGGTGGTATCTCAATGTAGTTTTGATTTGAATTTTTCTGATGGCTAATGATCATGAACATTTTTTTCATGTGTCTGTTAGCTATTTGTATATCTTCATTGGAGAAGTGTCTCTTCATGTCTTCTGCCCATTTTTTGATTTGATTATTTATTTTTTGGGTGTTGAGTTTGAGAAGTTCTTCATAGATATTAGACATCAGCCCTTTGTTTGTAATTTCATTTACAAATATCTTCTCTCCCATTCTGTGGGTTGTCTCTTTGTTTTGTTGACTGCTCCTTTGTTGTGCAGAAGCTTTTTACCTCGATGAAGTCCCAAGAGCTCATTTTTGCTTTTGTTTCCTTTGCCTTTGGAAACGTGTCTTGAAAGTTGTTGTGGCCTATGTTGAAGAGGTTCTTGCCTGTTGTCCTCTAGGATTTTGATGGATTCCAGTCCCACATTGAGGTATTTCATCCATTTTGAGTTTGTCTTTGTGTGTGGTGTAAGATAATGGTTGAGTTTCATTCTTCTGTACATAGCTGCCCAATTTCCCCAGCACCATTTATTGAAAAAACTGTCTTTTTTCTATTGGATATTTTTTCCTGCATTGTCAAAGATTATTTGACCAAAGAGTTGAGGGTCCATATTAGGGCTCTCTACTCTGTTACATTGGTCTACATGTCTGTTTTTGTGCCAGTACTATGAGTCTTGGTGATCACAGCTTTGTAGTATAGCTTGAAATCAAGCAAGGTGATGTCCCCAGCATTGTTTTTCTTTTTCAACATATCCTTGGCTATTCAGAGTCTTTTTTCATTCCATAAACATTTTTGGATTGTTTGCCTCAGCACTTTAAAAAATCCCAATGATATTTTGATTGGGATAGGGTTGAAAGTATAGATTGCTCTGGGCACCATAGACATTTTAACATTTATTCTTCTGATCCATCATGAGCATGGAATGTCTTTCTTTCTTTCTTTCTTTCTTTCTTTCTTTCTTTCTTTCTTTCTTTCTATCTTCCTTTCTTTCTTTCTTTCTTCCTTTCTTTCCTTTTGTCTTTTTCAATTTCTTTTATGAGTGTTCTATAATTCCTGGAGTATAGATCTTTTACCTCTTTGGTTAGGTTTATTCCAAAATATCTTATGGTTTTCAGTGCCTTTTAAATGGAAATAATTCTCTAATTTCCTTTTCTATATTTTCATTGTTAGTGTATAAGAAAGCAACTGATTTCTTTGCATTGATTTTGTATCCTGCTACATTACTGAATTGCTGTATAAGTTCTAGTAAATTGGGGGTGGAGTCCTTTGGGTTTTCCACAGAAAGTATCATATGCAAAGAAAAAGTCATATGCAGAGAGAGAGTTTGACTTCTTCTTTGGCAATTTGAATGCTTTTCCCTTTTTGTTTTCTGATTGTTGTTGCTAGGACTTCTAGTACTAGGTTGAATAATAATGGCAACAGTGGGCATCCTTGTTGTGTTCCTGATCCTAAGGGAAAGGCTCTCAGCTTTTCCCCATTGAGAATGATACTCGCTGTGGGTTTTTCATAGATTGATTTTATGACATTGAGGAATGTTCCTTCTATCCCTATACTCTGAAGAGTTTTAATCAGGAAATTATGCTGTATTTTGTCAAATGCTTTTCCTACATCAATTGAGAGGACCAGATAGTTCTTCTCTCTTCTCTTATTGATTTCTTCTGTCACATTGATTGCAAATGTTGAACCATGCTTGCATCCCTGGGATAAACCCCACCTTGTTGTGGTGGATAATCTTTTTAATGTACTATCAGATCCTATTGGCTAGTATCTTGTTGAGAATCTTATTATCCATATTCATCAGGGATATTGGTCTGAAATTCTCCTTTTTGGGGGGGTCTTTGCCTGGCTTTGGAATCAAGGTAATGCTGGTCTCATAGAGAGAGTCTGGAAGTTTTCCTTCTGTTTCTGGTTTTTGAAACAGCTTCAGGAGAATGGGTATAATTTCTTCTTTGAATGTTTAGTAGAATTTCCCAGGAAATCCATCAGGTCCTGGATTCTTGTTTTGGGGGAGTTTTTGATCACTGCTTTAGTCTTGTTACTAGTTATAGTTACTAATTGTTGGTCTATTCAGGTTGTTCATTTCTTCCTGTTTCAGTCTTAGAAATTTATAGGTTTCCAGGAATGAATCCATTTCTACATTGCTTAACTTACTGGTATATAGCTGTTGATAATAATTTCCAGTGATTGTTTCTATTTCCTTGGTGTTAGTTGTGATCTCCCCCCTTTGATTCATAATTTGATTAACTTGGGTCCTTTCTTTTTTCTTTTGGGTAAGTCTGGCCAGTGGTTTATTGATTTTATTAATTCTTTCAAAAAACAAGCTTCGAGTTTCATTGATGTGTTCTACTGTATTTCTGATTTCTAATTCATTGATCTCTTCTCTAATCTTAATTATTTCTCTTCTCATGTGTGGGTGAGTCTTAATTTGTAGTTGATTTTCCAGTTCTTTAAGGTGTAAAGAGATTTTGAGTATTCAGGACTTTTCTGTTTTTTGAGTGAGGCTTGGATGGCTATATATTTCTCCCTTAGGACTGCCTTTGCTATATCCTGTAGGTTTTGGACTGATGTGTTTACATTTTCGTTGGTTTCCATGAATTGTTTAAGTTCTTCTTTGATTTCCTGGTTGACCCATTCTTGAGCAGGATGGTCATTAGATTCCAAGTGTTTGAATTTCTTCCAAACTTTTTCTTGTGATTGAATTCCAGTTTCAAAGCATTGTGGTCTGAGAATATGCAGTAAGCTCAGTCTTTTGGTATCAGTTGAGACCTGATTTGTGACCCAGTATGTGGTCTATTCTGGAGAAAGCTCCATGTGCATTCGAGAAGAATGAGTATTCTGTTGTTTTAGGGTGAATGTTCTGTATATATCTATGAAGTCCATCTGGTCTACAGTTAACATATTCTTATCAATATGTCTTTATTTTGATTAAAAGTTGGCTTATGTAGTTTGCTGTTCCCATGTTGGGGGCATAGATATTTACAATTGTTAGATCTTCTTGTTGGATAGACCCTTTAAGAATGATGTAGTGTCCTTCTGTATCTCTGACTACAGTATTTAGATTAAAATCTAATTTTTCTGATATGAGAATTGCTAACCCAGCTTTCTTTAGTGGTCTGTTTACATGAAAGATGATTCCCCATCCCTTCACTTGCAATCTGGGTGTATCTTTAAGTTAAAAATGAGCCTGTTGTACAAAGCATATGGATGGGTCCTGTCTTTTTATCCAATGTGCAACCCTATGCTGTTTTATGGGAGCATTTAGGCCATTAATGTGAGAGTGATTATTGAAATATGATTTTATTGTCATTGTGTTGCCTGTGAGGTTCTTATTTCTGTAGATTGTCTCTGTAAATTTCTGTTCCATATCATTCTTGGAGTCTTTCTCCTTTTATAGAACCCCCATTAATATTTATTGCAGGGCCATCTTAGTGATCACATATTCTTTCAGTTTTTGCCAGTCTTGGAAGCTAAGTATCTCTCCATCCATTTTAAATGACAACTTTGCTGGGTAAACTATTCTTGGCTGCATGTTTTTCTCATTTAGTACCCTGAGTATGTCTTGCCAGCTCTTTCTGGCTTGCCAGATTTCTGTGGAGAGGTATGCAATTACTCTGATGTTCCTCCCTCTGTACGTAAGGAATTTCTTCCCCCTTGCTACTTTTAAAATGTTTTTCCTGGTTTTAAGATTCATGAGTTTCACTATTACATGCCTGGAGGTCAGTCTGAGCTCCTTGATCTTGGGGGTTGTTCTCTCTGCTTCTAGGACATGAATATTTGTTTCATTCCCCAGATTAGGGAAGTTCTCAGCTAGGATTTGCTCACATCTCACATTTGTCTTCTAGTCCTCTCTCTCTCTCTCTCCACTCCTTCAGGGATCCCAATAATAGTGACATTGGAATGTTTCACAGTGTTAATTTAGTTTTCTAATTCTGTTTTCTTAGATTCTAAGCTGCTTGTTCCAGGCCTCCTCCTGATCCTTCTTTACTATCAGTTTGTCTTCTAGATCACTGATTTATTCTTCTGTCTTGTTTACCATAGCTATTAGAACATCTATATTAGATTGGGTCTCATTGATAGCATTTTAAAGTTCTGCCAGATCAGCTCTCACTTTTGCCTTTAGAGAATCACTGTTGCCATTAATGATTTTCTCCAACCTGGCTATTGTGTTCAGAAATGTTACTCTGAAGTCTATTTCCAACATCTTGTTTATATCTGTATCCATTACTTCAGTGACAGAGGTCACAGTCTCTGAATTTTTCCCGTGTTGAGGGTTCTTCCTCCTAGTCATTCTGTTGAACTCTGGTTGAGGGAATGTACAGAGTCCAAACTATTGACCACAACCCAAGCAAGATGAACCTGTTTTATAGGGGCCTTAGGGTTATTGGCCCCTTGTTCTTTTAGCCTGTCTTCTGTGGGAGGGGCCTGAAATAGTGTTGCTCAGGCAACCCATTTTAGGCGTAGTTGCCCTGCCCCATGTGGAGGAGGATGGGCTCAGTGAAAGCCAGTTTTGGGGGGCTTTTGTTCTCTGGCAGCTTTGCCAGGAGGCTTTCTGCATCTGTTCAGAGAGTCAGAGCAGAAGTGACCATTTTCAATCCTCTGTTTCAGAACAGAGAGATTGCAGTCTGTTCTCCAGAAATCCCCCAGGTCACACTGACTTCGTTTTTGTCTGTGTTGCTAAAAAAAACAGTGGGTTGTGTGCCCCACAACAGCACTCCCAGCCCTTGCTTCCAGGTCTGGGCACATCACTGCCTTTGCGTTTCTAAAACCAGCAGCCACCCCCAGTTTACACACACGCCCCTGCAGCTCCAGGTTTCAATCTGGGGTCTGCCCTGAAGTCCTTTCTCCTGCCATTACCAGTCTGCAAGTCTGTGCCCAGTCTCCAGCACAGGATGATTTTGCACTCCTGTGTTATTTCACCTTCCTGGGGCCAGCACTTATGGCGGCTCCCCTCCACTTCTGTATATCTTCTGATATCTGCCTGCAAAATCATGGCTCCCCGCTTCATACCTTGAAACCAGCCACTGGAGATTTTCTGTTGGTATAGATCCTATAATATATTCTTACACTTCAGGCTGATTTTGTGGGTGTTCATAGTGGCCTGGTAGATACATAGCTCAATTCAGGAGACCAGTTGAAATAGGGTCCCCTAATCCTTCACCATCTTGGCCCCCTCCACGAGAAGGTGTACTTCTAATGAAACTCCTGGGTGACAGTAGTACTACTGGTCCACAGAACACTCTCTGAACAGTAAGATACCACTTGCCAACTGTGGCCAGCTGGGTGTTGTCATGTTTATTATTGTGGTGCTTCCACTGTATTTGTGTTTCCAAAAATAAGAGGAAAGTAAACATGTGCACAAGTGGTTTGGCAAGCACATACAACAATAGGTGCCCATGTAGAACACCAAGATGGAAACCCTAATAGAATTTGGTTTCTGTCGAGTACAGAGAAATGGGTTACCTGGTGTCTGGAGAAATCACACCTGGAAATGATCAGCTTTCTGCTCTCGGCTCCCACATCTCTCCAATACTCCCATATACACACCCTCCTTCCTAAATCTTCCCTGCCATTCTATGAAATGAGGTTCATAACAGTGATTAGAATCTGCCTTGAGGGAACAGATAAATCTATTCTATTGCTTCCCCTGTAAATGAAATTATCATTTCTTAAATTTTGTGGATGAGGTAGAAAGTTAAAAGCATAGAGCATGCTGGGCAGTCCTGGGTTTATTATTTAATCTTAACTCTGTATCCTCATTAAGTGTGTATTGTTAAATGAAGTAACACCCAGTCTTAGAAATTACCAAGCAGGTGTTTAAAAGCCATCAGTAAGCATTTCTGCGATTGTCTAATTAGTGTTCTAATACATTTTACAGTGCACCGTCATCATTATTTCTTCTTCATTAGTTGTTGATGTATTGTACAAGGCATCTTAGAAAAATGTGCCTACCAGGTTTCAGAAAATATGACTCTACCCAAGGAAGAAATGTTACAAGTGTGTGTTCTTTCAACAACATGAATAAAATATTTTTAAGAAACACCTTGTAATCTGGGATTAATATTTATTTGAATATGATAAACTTGTAAATATTTATATTTGTGTAATTCTATTCACTGTGTGCTACAGAACATTTCATAGAAGGATGAGCCATAGTCATTGTCATTTTGGTGTCAATATGTTACTAAATGAGATATTTCACTCCCTCTATTCCCCCTGCCCCACCTGACACATACATGGTGCTGGGTAACAAATATCCTCCAGTACACATTTTTATGTTCTTTTTTCTAGCTTAGTTGGGCTACAATTGACATATAACATTGTGTCATTTTAAGGTGATTTAGTACATGTACATATTCTTGCGAAATGATTACCACAGTAAGCTTAGGTAACACCTCCATCATCTCACATAGTTACTGTGTGTGTGTGTGTATGTGTGTGTTGAGAATATTTAGGGTTTACTCTCTTAGCAATTTTCAAGTCTATGATACAGTCTTGTTAACTATAGTCACCATGCTCTATGTTAGATCCCCAGATCCCTAGATCCCCAGAAATTTTCTTCTTCTTATAGCCGGAAGTTTGTACTCTTTGACCAACATTTCCCAATTTCCCCCATGATTCCATGCCTGGCAGCCTCCATTATTTTCTGTTTCTATGAGATCAGCATTTTTAGCTCATATCTAAATGAATCATATAGTATTTGGCATTCTTTTTCTGATTTATTCCACTTAGCTTAATGCCCTCAAGTTCCAACCATATTGTAAGTGGCAGGATCTTCTTCTTTTTTTAAGGCTGAATCATATTCTATTGCATATATATATAGGCATTACTTTGTCAAGGGATTCTTAGCTTGCTTCCATGTCTTGTCCTTTGTGAAAAACACTGCACTGAGGAGGGAGATATCATGCTCAAAAAGGTAATCTCTCCTTAGAAATGAAATTTAAGTTTAAATTAATTATCAATCAATATGATAATCAATTTTAAACAAGTTTAATGTAATATAATTTTTCTCCCGAGGTTGGGGGATGGGGATGATAGTGAGAAGAGCTCTGGAAACATGCCTCTAGCTCTAGGTCCCAAGAGCTGAAAGCACAAATTGCAAATTCAGCAAATGTTTGTCAGGTGCCTGTCAAGTCTGAGGCAATGCACTGAGAATTTGAGGAAGTCTGAAACACAATAGGCTTGTCCATCTCAAATATTTAAGATGTTTTCCTTTTTCTTTATATATTCTAATGAAAAACTTGTTAAAAATAAGTACATTTGGGCACCTGGGTGGCTCAGTGGGTTAAAACCTCTGCTTTCTGCTCAGGTCATGATCTCAGGGTCCTGGGATCGAGGCCCGCATCGGGCTCTCTGCTCTGCGGAGAGCCTGCTTCCTCCTCTCTCTCTCTCTGCCTGTCTCTCTGCCTGCTTGTGACCTCTCTCTCTCTCTGTCAAATAAATAAATAAAATCTTAAAAAAAAAATCAGTACCTTTATTATTGTAGCTACCAGTCAAAGTCCAGTGATAGGTCAACTCCTGGAGAGGCAATTTCAATAGTTCAGTAACAACAGTCTAGTTGTTCCACCTTTCTTTTCTTTCCTGATGGCCCATGATTTTAATTCTGTAAATTCTGCTCTGTGATAAGATTAAATCAATTATAAAAACATGAATAGCCACTAGTTTATTTATCATAGTCAGGCTGATTAAGCTTGAAAGCTTTGTTTTTATTGATTGATTCTGCGTTTACTACTGCTGCCTACATTGTATAGAAGAGACAGAAAACTGCACCCTTCCCTGTGTTTCTTTCTTGCCCTGAGCCCTCACAGCCCCACTCAGGTCACCTTAATCAGGAATAGGATCACCAACCAGCCTCTGTGTCAATCATTAGAAAAAAGAAAGAAATTTCTAAAATAGAATTAAGCAGACCATCTTACATATTCTCTCTTTTCTAAAAGCTTCTAATTTTGTGGTTATAAACCCAGTGAGCTGAATTGGAAGGTTGACTTTTGAGAATTCCCCAAATCAATTCTGCAAGGCACAGTTTATATTTATGGACCAAAGAAACAATGATCAACAGAAAAAAGCAAGTATCTCACACACACTGGGAAAGAATAAGAAACAACTTATATAGGGAAAAAGAATAAAAAGTATTAGAAAAATATACCTGAATCCTGTTTTTTTCCCTTTCAGTTTGCTCTTTTCCCAGCTCACGAAGGAAAGAGCTTTGATAAATGCTCAAAGTCATGGCATTAATAATTAAATACATTATTCTTTTAAAAAGTATTTTATTCCCAAATTTTACTTTGCTTATTTTGAAAAAAATTTTGTGGTCAGATTTTGACATAAAGATAAAATCAAATGAAGTATGAACAGAGCCCATTTAGAAGAAGTAGGAAATTAATTTTACCAGAAACCTGGGGTTATTTTTAGAAGCTGAAATTTTATTTTTAAACTTTATTACAATTAATTAAAATGATGTCTCATCATTAAAGCATAGATGTTTGTGTGGGAGTAAAATTCCAGAATGAGTAGCTTTTCAAATTGAAAATATTGAAAATTCCAAAATTGGTGGGGTTCCAAGGATGGCCAAAAGCTTTAGGTTTTTTTAAAGTAAGTTTTAAATTTACTGTAGTATGCATTTAATTATTTTAATTTATTATAACATGCACATGCATATTATCTGATTACAGCTTAGTTTATTTTCCCACCCATGTAACAAGCACCTAAAATACTATCAGCTCCCAGCAACCTTGATATCCTTTCCAATGGTGAGCTACAACACCTTGGACTAATTTTGTCTTTTGAATTTTACATAAACAAAATTTTATATCATATATTGCTTTCTGGCTTCTTTTGTTCAATATTGGATTGGTAAGTTTCATCCATGGTATACAAAGTGTAGATAGTTCTCATTACTGTATAGTTTTTTTTTTTTAAGGTTTTATTTATTTACTGACAGAAAGATCACAAGTAGGCAGAGAGGCAGGCAGAGAGAGGGGAGGAAGCAAGCTCCCTGCCAAGCAGAGAGCCCGACCTGGGCCTCGATCCCAGGACCCTGAGATCATGACCTGAGCTGAAGGCAGAGGCTTTAACCCACTGAGCCACCCAGGCGCCCACTGTATAGTTTTATATATTGTAACATATAACAATATTGTAAATATGTTATTTATCCACTTAATGATGGGGTATTTGGGCTTTTTCTAGTTTTTCTGGCTATTTTGAATATTGCTACTATGAATGTTTTTATATATATCTTTTGGTAAACATATGGATATATTATGCATAGGTATGACCTTAGGCATGGGATTGCTGGGTAGAAGAGAATTTACACACTCAACTCTTATTATAAGTATTGTCAAGCAGGTTGAACCAATTTATAATCTAAATAATTCACTCTGGAACATCCAGTTGATCTCCATCCTTGGTGATAGTTGGTATTGTCAGAGTTTTTCATTTTAGACATCACTCTCTCATTGTCATTTTAATTTGCATTTTCCTGATGATTAATGAGGTTGATCCTTTTTATAGAGGTACATAGGCTCTTTTCCTATCATTTGTGAAGTGTCTTTTCAACATGGGATGACAGTAAGTTTTCATCTCATATACACAAATAAAATATTGTTTGCTGCTATCTTGTGCTCTATTATAGAAAAATTTCTGAGACTATACCAGGGTTCATTTGGAAGGAAGTCTATGACAGATTACTGATTTCTGCCACAGGAAAGGAAGGGAAGCTACTACACATTTGCCAAACTTTAAATGGATTATTTGTGAAAGAAAATTAGAAAAATAAAATAATTAAAAAAAAGTTTTCCTGAGGGATTGTTTAAGATTTTTAGAAAAGTATATTCAATGAGATGATTTTAAAATTGTCCTTCCTTGTGCTCCTAAAAACTACTTATTCAGCAGCCAGTAGAGTTATTATTGACCCTCCCATAATTTATTTAGTGGAATGTTGCCATATAAGAATAGAATAAGAAAAGTGAATATCTTATTCATTTTTATGCCAGTATCTGACATAACATCTGGAAAATTATAAACCCTCAAATGTGTTATGAGTGAAATCAAATGCAGCAACAACATGGAATGTTAAAGTTGATTATCTACTAGTTGTTAGGGACTTACTCATTTCTTTCTTTCTTTATTTGGGACTTTTAAATGACTGGAATAGTTATGCCAGTTTCTGTCAACTTGCTTATATGTAACCTTTGGCTTTTAGCTTAGCACCTTTTCAAAGTGCACAACTCAATCTTAATTGAAGAAAACTGGATAAGAATGTTTAATCCAACAAGTAACAGTACACACTACATTCTAAGGAATAATTTTCAAAACTTCTCCCTGAGATGGTAGCTTTCACATTGTGGAGATGAAGACAAACACCCAATCAGGTACTTAGAACCTAAATTATCTCTGTAATAAACTTTTTATTTTAAACCTCAGCAAACCTGCCTCCTCTCTTGAATTCTCAACTCTTATCTCCTCATTTCCTAAGACAGACACCTGGGAATCAGTCCTTGCCCTGTCACTCCCTTTAATAGCCACAGATCACCACAGATTTCTTTTAGTAAATTTCTTTCAAGTCTCTCCACTCTTCTCTGTCCCTAATGTCACTGCTTCGGTTCAAGGACTTTTTTTCACCTTACGCAGATTTACATAAGTTTGTTGTCTTGCCATTGCTTTGTCCCTACTCCAGTTGGCTTCCCATAACACTGCTTGAAATAATATTATTGGAAGAATCTAGTGGTGCTTATGTGGTCCAAAGGCTATGATGGAGAGGCCCAGATCGAGACATTGCAGGTGAAGACATTGTATGTCTCCATTCTGATGCATGATGCTGCCTGAGATCCCATTTCTTTCATTTTACCATGCATTTCCTTATTGTCTGACAAAGTTCTCTAAGATTTGCAAAACAGCCCCTTCCTTGCCTTCTCCCCCAACCCTCTCATCTTCTATTCTCCTCATACTCACTGTGCATCACCTAAAATGACCTCTCTTGCCTTTCCTTTTTGCCAATTATGCTTCTGCTAATTTCCTCTATATTCCCCCTAATACGAACATGGCTTATTCTTTCATTATCTTCCAATGTTTGCTGAAATGTTCCCTTTTCAAAAAGTCCTTCTCACATCATTCTATAATCCTTCTGAATTCCTTACACTGTATTCGTTGTTTATTCTTATGTATTATCAGCATCTGGTATATTCTGTCTATTGTCTATTTTCTCCTGATTTGAACGAAAGTTCTATGAGGGCAGGACTTGTTGTGTTGTGCATACTGCTATATTCCCAGCACCTATGAAAGGCTTGGACACACATTTATTATTCAATATATGTTTATTAGATGACTGAATCAATGAATTTTGGGGACACTGATGGTAAAGATAAGTTTGGAATGCTCATAACAGTGTTGATTACATGTTGGTATGGAATTGAAAGGTAGAACAAATGACCTAAGTCCTCATATTATAATGAGGTATTTAATAGTTTCTCATATTGATAAATCTAGAAATACCAGTGTAGGTGAACTATTTAGGATTTTGAGGTAATAATTAATAGATCTAAGATCAAAATTTGTCAAAATATTTAAGTCTGTGTATTTGGGGAGACAGGTGGGGAATAGTAAAGCTAGACATGATTGTTTCATGTTTAGTACTTTGATTTCTTTACACCATGAATTGTTCTGACATTGTTTTGCAGTTTAAGAGTGTTCCCCAACTTTCAAATATGCACATTTTTTCTTCTTACCACTATGATGCACTTGCAAAAATAATATATAAGAAAGATGGAGAAAGCAGAGGCTTCACTTGAAATTTCAAAAAGACTCCACATTACAAAGGGAGACTATAGAATCTTTCAAGGAAAAAAGGAACAATCGATGTAACTGAGTATCTGTCATATTAATCATCAGAAAATGCACTGAAAGAAGGAAAAAATGAACACAAAAATTCCGACTAACTTGGTGAAGCAGCTTTGAATTATCCTTACACGATTTTGACATTGAAATTGAGTGTCTGGCATAGATCCATCTAATTCAGTTTTTGAATCTCTTCCTTTGTAAGCTCCCATAGCGATGTCTATAAAGCAATTTACAAAGATAGCCTAAATAATCCCACTTATTTAAGATTATCCCTAGACATAATCTTGTCAATGTGCATTAACAATCCAAAAACCTGTAGCTATGATGAAAAACTTACATAGGGATATGAACTGAAGTTCACAAAATCAGAAACCGTTAGCCACAGTCCAGTCTTGGTAGCAATGGTACAGAGGATAAGAAAACAATTTAGTAGATGAGGCATGATAGACTGTTTCATGAAATTGTTTGTAATGGATCTTTGGATTTGACAACTTGTTAAAAATAGGCTGGGGAACAATAGAGGTAATATTTGGTCTTGAGGCTCATCACTCCAGGAAGCAAGGTCGATAAGTAAAACATGACACCACATAGAAATGTCACTCAGTGAAAACTAGAAATGAAATAGCCATTTATTTTGACATATGTTGGAGACTAAAGAGTAACACTTGTTTGCTCAGTGTATAACACATTATTGAATGATGTCAAACAGTATAATATCAGAGTTGGATGCTAGCAAACCTCTTGACAGACTTTTGATTATCAGGGAAGGAATTCAAGTACATATATGGTGTGTAGCACATCTTTAAAAGAAAACCACATTCATTTGAAACTAAAATAATATACAGCAAGCACATTAGTAAAAGAGTATAGAATAATGAGTATAACATATTGAGAATTAGGTTCCACCATAAAAATAAATTTTTGGGTGAAGATTTAACTTATATAGACAGAACTGTGTTTTCCTACTCTGTCTCTCAAAAAGACAAAAACATTGAAGCACTCTGAATTAGAGTATTGTGGCATAGAGACAGAGTAAACCAAAAAGGAAGTGCCATCTCATATAGTTGATAATAGTTTAATGCATGGGGATTAATTCTGAGTTGACATTTTGGTCATTCCATATACAATTAGTTGCATATGCATTTCAATTTTGCTTATCTAGAATGTTGTTGACTCTATGAAGTAAGCTGATTAACCTATTTATCAACTAAGTGTAGGAAAGCTATTGTGCTTTATGACCTCTGAAGTTATGTCCGTCCATGTTAATGAACCATGAAGGAGGGTTTAAAAACCCATTAAGATAGCAGTGCATTGCATACCTGATTATTCCTAAATGACAAGACCTATTCTGTAATAAATGACTAAGACCCCAAATACTGAAAGTTCCTTTCTGGTACACAGGCCAAAATAGCTTGAAGATATACTTTAGCTGTCATAAAAAACCAAGTTAATATCTAACTGGTAGGTTCAAAGAGTGTAGTGATGAAAAAAGATTTATGTCAAGTTCTTAACCAGAGTATTCTCTACAACGTATGACAGTTTTAGCAGGGTATAATTCATGACTCATACCAAGTGGGAGAACACTTGGCATGTTCATGGCCTCTCCCAACCTAGCATACATCTTTTTTTTTTTTTTTTTGATATTTGGTAAATTGTTTTCATTAGTGCAAAAGAAGCATGTATTTACATTGAAAAATTCAGAAAAGCATAATAATGCAAAAATGATGAAATATTTTTTCCTCTTACAGAATAATTGTAAGGTAATGTCCCAGGACCTTGACTTCCCATTCCCAACCCCTAGACTGTCACTGCTGAGATTCCTAATCTATGTCCTAGGCCCCTTTGTCACCGTTTATTGAATCAGGATCCATATGTGCCCAAGTTAGACTGATGAGATACTCTTACAGTTTTTGAATTTAGAGACACTGGGCAGCCTTCCCTTATTGAATGAAGTGAGAATATGTGAACCAAGATTAGTTGGGTGTTCAGTTTATGCCATACACACAGGGAAGCAAAGAAAGTCAAACTATAGAGGAGAATAAAAACAGGTGTTAAAGGAATAGAAGCCTTGAAGAAAGTAATTTCAAGAATATAACAGCTTTGTTTCTCAACAGCTCTCCAGGGCCCAGCTCCCAACTCTCCTGAGGCCCAACCGTACTTCTCCTTTTGTCTTCATTTAAATACCTTGGAGTTTATGATATAGTCACCTTTTATTCTTCAGCTAGTTCTAGTAGGTTTATATTCTTTGCAATCACAACAGCTTTTGCAAAGAAATTCTCAGAATTCCTTTATTTAGTGATAGTCAAAAATTTCTCTGTGTGGATATTAAAGTAGGATTATAGAGTCATATTATACATTGTGTTAAGTATCCTGCTTTATTTTTTATATGCTCATTGTGAACATTTTCCATGTGATTGTATATTATTCTATGAAACATTCTTGGGGCGCCTGGGGGCTCAGTCATTAAGCGTCTGCCTTTGGCTCGGGTCATGATCTCAGGGTCCTGGGATCGAGCCAGGCATCGGGCTCCTTGCTCAGCGGGAAGCCTGGTTCTCCTTCTCCCTCTCCTCCTGCTTGTGTTCCCTCTCTCGCTGTGTCTTTCTCTGTCAAATAAATAAAATCTTAAAAAACAAATTCTTAATGACTTCAAAGTATTCCATTATATAATTAAGCAATAATTGTTTTACTCAATTCTCTGACATTTAGTGGCATTGTAATTTTTTTCTGTTCGAATTACTTTGAAATATATCAATATGATTGCATGTAACCATTTAGGCAATATTCCTAGCATTAACTTTGCTGATTGAAATAGTACAAGAACTTTTAAACCTTGGCAACACACTGCCAATACTTTGGAAAAGTATCAATTCATAACCCCAACAGCACTGTTTGTTGGGAAGGGGGCCTGATGTGAGAGAGGCCAGTAATAAATTGAATTCTAGATATTGAAGGCAGTTCAGTATGAGTTTACAGGTATTGAAAAACTCATTTTGAAAATTGTAATAGAAGTATAATAAAAAGATATCTCTAGATTGGACAAGGGTAGGCGGCAGAAAAGGATGCTGATTTACTTCAGAAAGACTCAGATTTGAATCCCTGCTCAGCAAGTTAACACTACACTCAACATGCCTACCTGAAAATGTCATTATAGAGATGAAATGAGAAAATGATCCAGTGTGCCTAGTGCAGGGACTGGCCCATTGTCAAAGTTCAACTTTAGAAGAAAGTACTTCTGGATAGTTTATTAAAACATATTTTATTTAGTTAGGGATCAGGAATTTTAATAATCCTGTGCTTTGGAAGTCAACTGATTACTTAAATTCTGGTTTAACTTCATCATTCCTACATTTAATTAAGCATAATGATTTTGATAGAGATGAAGAATTAAGTGGCTGAATGAAGACTCTCTCCAGAGATTCTCACAAGATCTTAATGGAAGTGGAGGCCTTTTATTAGCTTGGTAGGGTCTTAAGTGAAGACCTTATGTGCATTTAATCTCTGAACAGTGTCAGGCATCATTTACTGAGCATTCACTCTATTAAAACTATATTAGTATTGAGGCTTATATGCAAGTGTCTGGCTTGGTTTTGCTACATTAGTTACTTTATCTCATAATGGTTTTGTTGTCCATATCTGAATATTTCCCCTCAAAATTTTTGCTAACTTTCAGTGATTTGTTTTCAGTGGTAATAAATTATTATAAAAACCTTGAAAACACAATCTGAAGTTCAAATCTGTAACGGTAGAGTAAAAGTATTTCTGAGAAGTCCCAGAAAGATGTTGTTTATTGGGTTATGTGTGCATACGTAGGAAACTGCCAAGGCTTAAGTACATACATACATACATATATACATACATACATTACTCTGATTGGCTTAGGCCTGGGACAATGATCCACTCCTGAGCTATGTGAGAAGAGAATTGGTTACTGAGAGAAGGTACACTTACCAGAAAAAAAACAAAACAAAACTGTATTAATGCTGGAATGGAAAAGCACATGCCCATTAATTCATGCTACCTGGAAACCAAGACTCGCTCTGATTCATATCATTTTAGACAGGAAAATCCCTCTTTGTTTGATTATAGAATTGTCCTATTTCCTTTAAGTTGGCTTTTGTGTGCATGAGTGTGTGTGTGTGTGTGTGTGTGTATGTACCCATGAGTATAAGCATGTGTTTATCAGTTACAGTTTCTGCGTCTTACAATTAAGAAAGTTACATTCATCGGCTTTCCCTCCAGCTATCCTGGTTATTTCTCAATTTTTCCTTATGGTCAGCAGTACTTGTTTGAACTCTTCTAGATTTCAGCTAGGCAACCAAAGGCAACAGAAAGATCGAATAACATACATTAAAAAACAGTCAAAATTACTTAGATGTGCTATGTATATCCTTTTCCCCCCTCAGATAGCAGATTCGCTGTTCAAAAATACAAGGGCCTGTGTAGCTTATCTCTAAGGTCTTCTGTATAATTTTAGAGTTTTTAATTTTGGAGTACCCGGAGATTTTCTTTCAGGCTGTCAAGATACTAGTCAGACTTTGAAAATCAATTGCAACATGTTTATAATGATATGAAGTTGATTTAAATCCCATTTCAAAAAGAATGATTAAGGTCACACACAAAAATCCTCAGCTCTAAAAAAAAAAGGTCTTATCTTCTGACTTCTCAAATTCTATTTCAAACACTAGCTTAAAGACACATTGGTCAGGAAATCAACAAAACACCACCTAGAGTGAAAAATAACCATAATTTGGGGCCAATTTTGTTCTATGAAATTTTGGGTTATATAGCTTTCCCAGTGTGAGGCCATTTCTCCTCGGAATCAATTATCAGAGGTCTGTTCAGCTTATTTTGCAACAATAATTAAATAAGCATTTTCATCTTAACAGACAAATTTAACTTTTCCTTTTTCTTTTTTCTTTCCTTTTTGCTCATGATTCGTCAAAAAACCCCTTTCCGTGGGTAGAGTTGTTTGACTTTACAAACCAGAACCATCAGTATAATCCTTAGAATCTAATAAAGATTCCATCAGTGTAAAATTGTTATCCTTAGGCAGAAAGAGAACCAATTCAATTATGATGTTGGTTGAAAAATTGAAAGGCTTTTTAACTTGAGGGTGGAAAAGTTGTAGTACATATTAAAATGGTTAGTACAAAATTCGTGCATCTAGGCTAACAAATGCTAATATGTTCTTTTGTTACCCTCTAATTTATATGATTCATGTAAGCCTCCAGCCAGTGAAACTTGTACTAAATTTCATGTGCATTACAAAATAGCAATGAATTGTGAAGTTATTAGCATGCGTGTCTCCTTGCATTATTAAGCCATACACATCAAATCTGGTAGTACAAGGAGAGAAATGTCATAATGAAGTACAACAGCATTTAATCAGATGAATTTCAAAAGGTCATCAAAGCATCATATAATATCCATTCATGCATAACTGCAATCTGAAACAAATATCCAATATAACATAATAAGAATAAGTTTAATAACTATTCCATGTACTGTTTCTGTTAATGAAGGGATTTACCATTCTAATGTTGGAGATAAAACTGATTCCAGTCCCAAATCATGTGTGCTGCTTCCTAAATTAATTACAGATTAACAAGGAGATAAGAAGGCACTAACACAAGGATTAGTGTGGGGCTTATTTACTTTCTACCAGTCAGCAGATGAGTGACGACTGCACTATACATTTAAAAAGAGTTATTTGACTTTCGTTATCTAGGGGAGCCATGGGCAGCACAATTTAAGTAAGCAATAATTTATTAATATTTTCTAGTTTGTGATGGTGCTTATGTGCTTCAGGACAAGTATTCATATTTTCAGTACTTAAGGGCTGCAAACATTTGACCCCTCTAGATATTTTACATTAACATTCTAAGGACTAATTTGCTTCTCCCTTCCTTGGAAGCCTTTAGCGAGGAGGAATAACAAAGCAAATGCCTATATAACTGCTTTGGCTCAAGATAGAGTCATATATATAATTTTTAATATTTGGGGATTTTGCAATAGTTTTAAACACGATTATAGTTTGTGCAGTTGGAAAGACCAACAGGGGAACAGAACACAATTTAAGATGTTTACTGTGGTTTTGTGCCTGGAACAACTATCTCTTTTTATCATTGCCCTTCACCCTTGAATTTGACCCTGCACTCATAGTCAATGAAAGCCTTTTCTCCTTTATAGACTACGCCTGGCCAGAGCATCTTTCACTTTTTCCTTGAATACTCTGGTCACACCACCCAATTAGTAAGTGGGCTCCTGAATTTTCTTAGAGGTTTTCATTTTCTGCTCCCGTTTCCTGCTCATTTCCATGTTCCCATCTGAAAAGTCTTTGCCCTGTTTTACTAAGACTGTTTGGTTCATCTGTACTTTCTATACTGTCTGCCCAGATCCAAACCAGAAAAGTGAAATTCTTAGATTTTTTTTCACTAAAAGACTATAAAAGATTTGCTTGCATTATGTTATGATTTAAGGGCTAAATATATGAAGCTGGATATCCAAAGCACTGTTTTGATAAAATAACATTTAGTTATCAGTAGTTGCTCCATTCAATGTTGTTTGTATAGCTAGCTGCTCTGTTGAGTGATCAATGCATTATATCATCTGATTAAAAAAGTATTGTTGTAAGGTGCCCGGGTGGCTCAGTTGGTTAAGCACCTGCCTTAGGCTCAGATCATGATCCTGGAGTCCCAGGATTGGGCTCCCTGCTCAGCTGGGGGTATGCTTCTCCCTCTGACCTCTCCCCTCTCATGTTCTCTCTCTCTCTCTCTCAAATAAATTTCTTCTAAAAATATACATATAGAAGTGTACACTTTATAACTGAAGAACACAATGAGTTTCTCAAACACACCCAAGTAATCAGCACCCCTTAAAAAATCAGTGTCCCTAAAAATCCCCTCATTCTCCATCCCAGTACCCCCACACATTAAGGATACCATGATTCTGACTTTGAGTAACTTTGAATAGATTGGTTTGTCTCCTTTCCACATGACAAATGGATTCATATGATACATACTCACTTGTCTGATTTATTTTGCCAAACACTGTTTGAGGGAGTCATCCATATTGCCTGTAGTTATAGACCATTTATTCTCCTTGCAGTATAGCATTCCATTGTGTGAGTGTTTCATCCAATCCATATACACTGGATTGTCTATCCACTGTAGCATTGAAAGGTGTTTTGCTATTTTCCAGAGCAAGGAAATTTCAAATGATGTTGTGGACATTCAAGTCTATGTCTTTTGCTAAATGTACCAAGATGTGGATATAATGAGTATAACTCTAAAAGTGGAATTGCTGGGCCATGGGCTGTCTAGTAGATATAAAGGCAAAAGTAATTTTAATCGGAAGTTTATAGGCTAAGTTCCTTTAATGCCACTGAAATGTGTGAACTTAAAATAGCAACTAGGGAAACATCAAACTAGATGTTAGTTATTTTAATTATTGCAAAACAGTATGGGATGGTGGTGAAATCTGGATCTAGAATTACAGCCACTACGTACAGATCTTGGCTCTGTGACTTTAGAAAAGTTACTGATCTCCCTGTGCTCCATTTTCCTTATTTACAAAATGGAAACCTTCGAGTTTGCCTCCTAAGCAGGCTGTCAGGATTAAATGACACAATGCATATGAAGTGCTTCGAGTAATTCCTACACAGTAGTCAGTGCTCCAATGGTGAACATTATTCTTCTAATAAATGTGAGTTCTAAAAGTCTATTTCTCAGAACTTCAGATTCTAACAAAGCAGAACAAATAAAAGAAGGAATTTAGTTATAATATTGTAACTCATAATTACAGTGGGATATTTAATTACCAGATTCTTTGAGTAATGCTAGAATTACACGTGAGTTGATGAAATTTCATGAGTGAGTAAAATCATGACTTTTTTTTCTAGATCAGCTCTCCTAAATTTATACTCCCCTCCTCAGTAAAGCCCTTTTAAATCCCATGCCACCATCCCGCTTGTCCTTCTCTTCCCTACATAATCTCTAACTTATATTCAGTCTGTTATTATTCTTATCTCACTACATTGCAGTTATTTGTAGTTGGATTTGCTTCCTGTTTAAAGCCGTGAGCATCCAGAAAGCAAAATCCATGTGTTGAAATAGAATAATTGAAAGAGTTTGAACTGAATTTAAAAGATAAAAGAACTTTTCAGTATCCGGTAGCATCATCTTTCTCTACATTGTTACTGGTGGAATTCTTGACCCTAATAATGCCATTACATCAATACCATTAAGGAATTGAAGTCTATTTTCCATAATTTAAAATATGTTTTTCATGGGACGCCTGAGTGGCTCAGTCGTTAAGTGTCTGCCTTCGGCTCAGATCATGATCCTAGGGATGTTGCCCCACATCAGGCTCCCTGCTGGGCATATAGTGGTTGATTAGAGTTGAAATAATGCAATATATTTCAAGTACATTAAGAATTAAATGGAATTCTGTAGATGATTGTAGAAATGACATATTATTCTAAAGTGAGAAATGGGGGTACCTGGGTGGCTTAGTCACATAAGTGACCCAACTCTTGATTTTGACTCAGGTCATCTCAGAGTCATGAGATCGAGCAATGTCTCCACACCAACTGCAGAGTCTGCTTGAGATACTCTCTGTCCCTCTGCCCCTTCCCAAGCTCACACTCTCTCTAAATAAAGAAAGAAAATCTTAAACATTTTTTTGTTGTTAAAGAGTTCATCTGTCTGAAGATAGCACTATGCCTTAGGAGGCATTTATCAGTTTCCATGTTCCTTAAACAAGATGGGGTTACATTTGATTTGTTCTTATTGAGGTCCTCTTGACAGAAACATATTCTAACATAGAAACAATTGCCTTAAGGCTGAATACCTAGGGTCTAATTTATTTATAAGCAGGTTCTGGTTGACTGTATGTGATAGAAAAAATCTTAGATTGAATGGAATTTAGGGAATAAATTTGCATACTTTAGTGTTTTTGTTTGTTTGTTTTTGCCTTTTATACCACTTTATCCCAGCCTAAGTCCCTTCATATAAACTAAACACTGGTGAACTGTTTTCCTTACTAATTCTGAATTACTATAAATATACAAATTGCACTAGCAGTTCCACCTTAAATAGATTAAATCATCTGTGACACATGGTAGGTTTCATATAATGAAAATAACCAAAAGGGTTAGTGTAATGCACTGAACTGATCAAAGTAAAATAAAATTTGTAAAACAAGGCTGCAAGAGTGTTACTAACATATTGCAATGCTTAGGTTACAATTTATTGATATGTTGTTTAGTACGGTTTTAGCCATGTAGGAGCAACTAAATCCCCTTCCTTTCAAAAGGGGAGAGAAGAAAGAAATTCGATATTTTAGTAACTGTACCTTTGGTACACTCCTAAACAACTCTTAAACATTGCAGAAAAATAATAAACATACATGGAGACTACAATGCGGTGTTCCATTTACAGTACAGTTGAAGATCACCTTATCAATAATAACGTTTGAATGTATATAATGGTTAGTTCATTGACCATAACTAAAGTAAACAAAAGCCCTCTTCTTGCCACCAAATAATAAAACCTATGTAATGGCCAGAAGTCATTAAACAGAAATCCCAGACTCTAAATTTGTTTCATTTCAACTGAAGAGCTCACATGTTTGAAGGTAGCACCAGGCATTAAGAGGTGTTTATCAATTTCCATATTCCTAAAACAAGATAGAGTTACATTTGATTTTTTTATTGAGGTACACTTGGCATACAATATTATATTAGTTTCAGGTATATAACATAGTGATTGATATTTGCATACATTGTAGAATTTTCACCACCAAGTGTAGCTACCATCTGTTCGCATTCAAAGTTACTACAGTATTATTGACTATCTTACCCATGCTGTGCATTACATCTCCATGATTTTTTATTTTTATGCCTGGAAGTTTGTACCTGCAGATCACCTTCCTCTCTGTTACCCAACCCCAACCCTGCCTCGGGCAACTGCCAATCTATTCTCTGTATCTGTGAGCCTGTGTTTTGTTTTGTTTGTTCTGATTTGTAGATTCCACATATAACTGAATTATGTTGTATTTGTCCTTCTCTGTCTGGCTTACTTCACTTAACATGATAACCTCCAGGTCTATCCACATTTGCACAAATAGCTGGATTCCATTCCTTTTTATAGCTGAGTAGTGTCCCATTGCATATACAACATCTTAATCATTCACTTATCAGTGGGCATTTAGGTTGTTTCCATATCTTCACTATTGTAAATAATGCTGTAGTGAACACAGGGGTGCAGATTTAATTTTGAATTTGTGTTTTGTTCTCTTTGGATAAACAGCCAGCAGAATTGCTAGATCATGGGGTATTTCTATTTTTATTATTTTTAGGAAACTCCACACTGTTTTCCACAGTGGCTTCAACAATTTTCATTCCCATGAACAATGCACAAGCGTTCCCTACTCTTCATGTCCTTGTCAACACTTATTACTTCTTATCTTTTTGTGAAAGCCATTCTGGCTATAAATAAAGTGATACTCTATCTCTATTATGGTATTAATTTGCATTTCCCTGGTGATTACTGATAAAGCACATTTTCATGTGCCTGATGGCCATCTATGTGGTTTTTTTTTTTAAATGTCTCCAGACCTTTTTTCAATTTTTAAAATAAGATTGTTTCATTATTGAATTGTAGGAGTTCTTTAAATATTTTGGAGATATACTTATAAGATATATGATTCACAAATATCTTTTCACATTTAGTAGGTTGTCTGGTTTGTTGATAATTTCCTTCCCTCTTTCACTGAGCAGAAGTTTTTGTCTTGTTTTTGTTTGCTTTTTAGTTCACGTTTCCTTTTCTTTCCCTTGCCTTTGGAGTCAGATCCAAAAAAATATTTCTAAGGAAAGACATTTACTGCCCATAGTCATGGGGATTTTATGGTTTTAGGTCCTACATGAAAGTCTTTAATCCATTTGTAGTTAATTTTTTTTATTGTACATGATAATGGTTCATTTCTAATCTTTTGCATGTGACTATCTAGTTTTCCCAACACATCATTTATTGAAGAGACTGTCCTTTCTCCATTATATATTCTTGCTTGTTTTGTTATAAGTTAATACCAAATACTAGTGGATTTATTTCTGAGCTTTCTTTAATGTGTGTGTGTATGCATATATTTCTTTCTTTCTGTCTGTCTGTCTTTCTTTCTTCCTTCCTTATTTATTTATTTATTTATTTATTTATTTATTTATTTTTATTTCCTTACCAATTTTCTGTCTGGATGATCTTAATGTTGATCTCTGATATAGTATTGCTGTCATTTTCCCCATTGAACTCTTAATATCTGCCTTATATATTTTGGTGCTCCTATCTTGAGTGTGCATATATTTATAAATCTTATATCTTCTTGCTGGATTGATCCCTTTATCTTATCATTATATAGTGTCCCACTTTGTCTTTAATTACAGTCTTTGTTTTCACGGCTATTTTGCCTTATGTGAATATTGCTACCCCAGGTTTCTTTTTACTTCCATTTGCATGAAATATCTTTCCCCATCCATTCACTTTCAGTCTGTGCATCACTACTGAATAGAATCTCTTGTAGGTAGCAAAAAGATGGACCTTATTTTTTTTAATCCAGTCAGCCACTCTGTGTCTTTTGATTTGAGAATTTAGTCCATTTACATATAACATAATTTTTAAACATAATTTTTTTTTAAGATTTTATTTATTTGACAGAGAGAAACACAGCCAGAGAGGGAACACAAGCAGTGGGAGTGAGAGAGGGAGAAGCAGGCTTCCCACCAAGCAGGGAGCCCGATGTGGTGCTCGATCCCAGGTCTCCTAGATCATGACCTGAGCCGAAGGCAGTCACATAACCAACTGAGCCACCCAGGCCCCCCACATCTAACGTAATTATTGATAGGTATGTATTTATTCTCATTCTGTTGTTTTTTAGATGTTTTCGTTGTTCTTCTGGGGTTTTTTCCCTTCTCTTTTTCTCATGCCTTGTGTGATGACTTACTTTAATGTAATGCTTACATTCCTTTCTCATTTTCTTTTATGTATTTACTGTAAATTTTTCTCTGTGGTTATCTTGAGGTTCACATATATCATCTTATGTATATAACAGTGTATTTTAAGTTGATTAATTTAAACTTGAATACATTCATAATCTCTACATTTTTACTATCTTCCCATGTTTTTATGTTTTTGATGTCACTTTTTACACCTTTTTCATTTATGTGTTTCTCAACTAATTATTATAGTTTTACTACTTCTGTCTTTTAAGCTTTTTAGAAGGATTATAATAGTTAATCTACTGCCTTTATAATGTACTTACCTTTCCCAACTAGGTTTACTTTCATATGATTTCTTGTCACTCATTTTAGTGCCAATTATATACAGCTTAAAGAAGTCCCTCTATTAGTTCCTGTAAGTTGAATTTAAACTCCTTTAACTTTTCATTTTCTGGGAAACTCTTTATCTTGCATTCATATCTGAATGATAACCTTTCCAGTCAAGGTATTCTTGGTTGGAAGTTTTTCCTTTTGGCACTTTGAATATGTACTGCCACTTTCTTCTGGCTTGCAAAGTTTCTGCCAAAAAATCTGCTTATAGCCTTATGAGATTTCCCTTGTATGAAACAATTTATTTTTTTCTTGCTGCTTTAGAGCTTTTAATTATAATATGTCTCAGTGTGATTGTCTTTGGGTTCATCTTATTTGGAACTTTTTGAGCTTCCTGGACTTGGATGTCTGCTGTCTGCAACTTTCCCTAGGCTAGGGAAGTTTTCAGCCATTATTTCTTCAAATACATGTTCTGGTTCTTTCTTCTCCTTTTGGGAACTCTGTAATATGAATGTTATTCCACTTGATGTTGTTTATAGAGGTCTCATAATCTATCTTCATTGTATTTTTTTAATTTTTGTTGCTCTTTCTGTGTGAATTTCAGTGCTTTATCCTGCAGGTTGCTGATCTGTTCTCCTTTACCCAGGCTGCTGTGAAACTGTGTAGTTTTCAGTTCAGTTACATATATTTTAGTTCTGTGACTACTCTTTTGTACTTCTTTTGTTTTCTATCCCTCTGTTGAAATTCTCACTGTGTTTATCCATTCTTCTCTCAACTTCATTAAGCATTATGTATGACTTTGATTCTTTATTAGGTAGATTACTTAGCTCCATATCAATTGAAGTCTATCTGAGGTTTTATTTTTTGTTTCATTTGGAACATATTTCTCTGTTTCTTCATTTTGCTTGACTCTGTGTTTTCCTTGAGATATTGGGTGGAAAAGCTACCTCTTTGTCTTGAGAGAGTGGAACTCTGTAGGTGATGATTCTCATGTAATCATGCCTTCATTTGATTGTCTCTTAAAACTTTGTGATTGCCTAAACCACTTGATTTATTCTTGATATGCCCCCATTATGAAGGGGGTGCCCATACCCATTAGTGATCCAAGAGAAGGAGTCTCATTTTTAACACTTAATTTCATGCTGATTGAAGATCAGACCCTCAGGCAGCAGCTTTCAATGTATACAAATATATACAGTCCTGTGGAGCCACAATTGTATCCCTTCTAGCTTTTAGATCAGGAAATCTGGAGGTGTCCTGGGAGATAGCTGCAAGATTTGGGACTCCATTTGACTGTATAAGTTCCTTTTTGGGAGGCCTCATTGAGCTGTAACAAGGCCTGTGAAGTGCACAAAGTTGGTGTCTCCTATCTATGTTCCCTGGAAGCACCTCCTTAGCTTCTGGATGTGTGGCATACCTGGAGCCTATCTCTCAGACTGAAGTTCAGGCTAAGTAATAGGCCCTTTTCCCAGGAAAACTAGGTTTTGATCTTAATCTGTTGTTCACGCAGTGTCCTAAAGCTGGTGGATTTCCACATACTGTCTTTTTGATTATTACAGTCTGTGAAACTCTGGAACACCAGCCTTCTTTGCCACCAGGGCCAGGTGATCAAGGGGTATTCCCTATATAGATTGTACACACTTGCTGGTTTCAGCAAGACATTTGGAGAGTGTAAGGAGTGAGACACACTTACTAGTTTCAGGAAAGCAGTGGGAAAATATCTTGACTGTCTGTGCCCAAGGGCTTCAGCAATGCCAGGAAAGTGTTTACCCTGTATGTGTGCTGGCTTTAGGCAGAGAAAGGGAAAATGCTGCCACTGCTTATACTCACCAGAGACCTGGGGAGTGTCACAACTACCCTACCTTGCAGAATTTAGCTAGGGAGTAGAAGAACTCCTTGACCATCTGCATTCAGCAAGCAAGTGCTGCAATTGCCCATATTCTTGAGCCTCAGCAAGTGCCAAGTTCTTCACCTTCAATCCATCCTACAAAGGTGCCAAGAGGGTGCCCCATCTGATCTTACTCTCCTCTGCTAACGGGCTATGCAGAGAGTTTGTCAAGGATAGCTGCCACCATTTCTGTTTCTAGAAAATGTCTCCGCTTTCTCCTACCCCTCTAGCCAAAGCCTCTAGATCAGCAAATGAATATCCCTCACAGATAACCTAGGTGCCTTTCAAAATGCTTGTTTTTTGCTGGGTCTGGGGGCAAGTGAGGCCATATACAAGCCCACCAGGAGGGGAATCCCAGTTTCTTATAGCACTGTGGGATCCACAGATGTTAGCTCGATTAATTTCCGTGACAGACATCCTGGAGGTTCATTCTTCTGGTACAGATATCAGAAGCTGGAGTGTCTGATGTAAGTACCACTACCTTGCTCCACTGGGAGGAAATACTTATCTGTCAAGAGATTCCTTCCTATTGTGCATTTCAGTGCCAGGAGTAGGGTATTTTACAAGATCACGTCTCTGCCTTTCCTAACTACTCCTTGTGGTCTTTTATCCTCTGTTGTGGAGAGCAGTCTATCTAGTACTCAGATCTTTGTTAGAGGGAAATATATAGCTCCAGTTTGGTACGTCCATGGCAGGAAGTGTGTTCAGAATCTTACCACACCATCTCTTGGACCCCCTCCAATAATCCACATTTGATTTCCCCCCCTATTTACAAATAGCAAGACTGGCTTAATTTATAAAGTTATGGTGTGATCTGAGATGTCTGAGAACAGTGGTAAGTCATTATTATATAGTTTTTAACTTTTCCAGAATGGGTGTCATGTATATACGTGCATTTGTATACACACTCAGCCCTATAATGAGCACACTCAGATCTCAGTCACTCTGGCTTGACAGGACTAAAGACATCTGAACTAACAGAATCAGTGTGTTTGTAGTTTATTTGCTCTGTGGCACTGAGTATTGATTAATGACATGATAAATCTTTTTGAGACTTATTTTCCACTGTGAACATACCATCCTGAAATGATAGCTATAAGCCTGAGTAGAGGTGATGAGATGTATGTCAAATAAGATAAGTTGGTCTAAGCTCAGGACTGATGAATAAATGCTTTGGCAAAGTAACCTGCTTGCTTTTCCTCAATCTTAAAATCTAAAATTGTCTTTCAAAGCCATCAGATGCTTTCATTGGTTTTTATTGCATTTATTTGGATCTAAAATATTCTTCTGGTTGTGTGATTTTAGGAAATAAATTGAAAAAGGTTGATACTATTATAGATGGTTCTATCCATTCTAGGGCTATTAATTTTAACTCCATGATATCAAAAGAATACAAAGTACAGATAAGAATTTAGGAAGATATGCACCCAAACCTTGCTTTTTTCTCCTGCTAGTTGTGTGACTTTGTACCAAGTAGAAGTTTTCTTACCTACAAAATGGGATTCTGCCACCATATGGTAATTCAGAGTTCATTGCTATAATATATAGAAGGCATTTAGTACAGTACCTTTACAAGATGAAGATTCAGTACATGAGGGGTTATTTCACCCCTTTTAATAAAGGAACAATTTCTCCAATTTCTCGTTCATTTAAGCATCATTTATAAAATACCTCCATAAGCCAAGTACTGGGCTAGCTGTTAGTATTGGTCATGATGGGGTAATGGTGGTGGAATAACTGCCTTTACTGTATACTTTAATATTTTAATTCTGAATAGGCTTCCCATTAATTATTGTATAATATAATATGTTATAAAATACAGTGCTTATACAAAAGCATAAGGTCAGATATTTGGAAGTTAAGAAAGTGACGTAAGACCAATTCTCGGGCCTCAAAGCACTTAAGACTATAAAAGTGGTTCCTATTAAGAAATGATATTCTTCCAGGGCTATTTGGCTGTGTCTGGAAAGATTTTGGTTGTCACATGGTGGGAAGAGATAGGGATGTGTGCTGAGACACCATTCAACAGTCTGTAATGCAGTGTACAGCCCCCAACAACCAAAAGTTATCCACTCCAAATGTTAATAGAGCCTAGGTTGAGAAACCCTGGGCTACATCAGGCAATAATGCAAATATATGCAGAATTGATTCATAAAGATATTATGTAGCAGCTACTTACAAAATTATAATATTTGATTATAACCATAATAGCCACTAACTTCCTGGTGTGCTTATCATATACCCACGTGCATATTTTAACCCATTTAATTCTCTTTATGATGTAAGAATCTGATTATTAAATCCATTACACAGATAAGGATTATCTGGGTTCTAGAAAGATTGTATTAATTGCTAAAATCACAAAGTTTTATGAAGTAGAGACAGAATTCGAACCAAAGATGTTAGCCTCAAAATCTTACTCTCTTAACCATCATGCCAATTAGGTCAAACTTGTTGGGAGGTTTTCTTTAATAAGAATAGCAATTTTTTTTTTAATCAGAGGAGGGGTCTGAGGATTTGGAGTATAGTTTCCCTGTGATGAAAGTATGGGATCCCTGTTATAATAGTTTCCTAAGGCTGCTCCTACAAAGCACCACAAACTAGGTGGCTTAGAATAATAGAAATTTATTCTCTCACAGTTTTAGATGCTAGAAGTCCAAAATCAATATATTGCTGGACCATGGTTACTCTGAAGGTTCTAGAGAAGAGTCATCCTTTGCCTTGCCTTTTCCTTGCTTCCTAACAATCCATGGTGTTTCTTAGCTTGTAGCCACATCACTTTGAACCCCACCTCCTCCTTCATATGTCCTTCCTCCCTGTGATATCTCTGTGAGTCCTTTCCTCTTTTTATAGGGACACAAGTCTTTGGATTTAGGGTCCACCCTAATCTAGTATGATTTCAAATTAATGAATTATACCTGTAAAGACGCTATTTCCAAATAAGTTCACTTTCTCTTTTTAGATTTTATTTATTTATTTTATTTGAGCGAGAATGTGTGTGAGCAGGGAGAGGGCAAAGAGAGACAGAGAGAATCTCAAGCAGACATTGCCCTGCATGCAGAACCCAATGTGGGGCTCAATCCCACAACCCCAACATGAGCCAAAACCAAGAGTCGAATGCCTGACTAACTGAGCCACACACGTGTCCACAAATAACTTTACATTCTAAGGTTCCTGATGGATATGACTTTTTGGGAATCTTGTGCAACCCTTGACACCTGGTATCGTGCACATAATTCGTTAACAGGAGTGTTTGCATGTACCCATTGCTGCAAAATGGGGTTTTCCAGCACTGTATCTTTAAACAATCGAATCAGATGCAGCATAATGAGACACTTAACTCATTAGTAGCTGTAAGACTGAATCAACTCATATTAACATTCTAAACTCATTCATGGTGAGCAGAATTGCCTGCACTATTTTTTTCTCTCTTTTTGGCACATAATTAATTCCATTTGACTTACATGACATTTGATCATATTTCCCCAAGGGGAAAAAAAGAGGAATAATTGTGTTTATTTTACCTTTAAATTTCTTTTTCTATGTATCCAAATGTTTCTATTAAAATGAATATTACTCTTTGGAGTAGATCAAAATATTCTAACCTTTATTTTGCAAGTTTCAAAATTCTTTACCCTGCTATCTATCATTGTTCTACTCTAAAGGTCTCTTTTTTATACTTAGCACTGTAATTTTAAAAAATCTGTTTACTATAAACTCTACCAGAATCATATAAAATCTTTTAATATTTATACTCATAGCAATCTTTGATACATTGAATTCATTCATTAACCTCTATATCAAATGGTGTTGAAAGTGTTAGTTAAATAAGATACTTTAAAAAACCATATGCTGAAAGCAATGAAAAAAAAAAAGTTGGGCACCTGGGTGGCTCTCTGTCAAATAAATAAAACTTAAAAAAAAAAGTTAATCCACAGAAATGGAAAAGCAAACCAGAAGAAATACATGGTATGGCACAGTAAAGGCCTCCAAAGATCTGCTCCTCCATGAGAACAATAAGAATACTTGCAAAAATAGGGGCACTGGGGTATCTAGGTCAGTTGAGCATCTGGCTCTTGATCTCAGCTCAAGTCTTGACCTTAGGGTTATGAGTTCAGGTTGCATGTTGGTCTCCATGCTGGGCATGGAGCCTACTTAAAAAAAAAAAAGAATACTTGCAAAAATAGTAAAAACCAACTTTTTTAGAACTCAGGAAATCAAAACTTGTAATGAGTTACAGGGAGAATATTTAGTCAAGAAAAATAGCCAAATCTTGGTAAGAATAGCAATTTTTTTTTAACTTGCTGTATTTATAACTCTTTTGTTAGGTCTTTGGTAGCCTTGAAATTCAACAGCCTTGCAAACAAAGCATATGTGAAAAATAGTGATGTAACAATAAATAGAGGTGCAGAATGGGTTTGAAGGCCCCCTCAAAATCACATACCCAGAGAATTGTCAGTATTTGATCTGTCTGATAGCTCCCTGGAAAAGTTCCATTTCCAGTGTTTGTCTTTATTTGACCGACCAGACCTTACTCAGTGGGAAAAGCTTTATGCTCAAAGTGCTGGTTAAACATAATCAGGAGCAATTGTTTAACTTTAAATCTCTCTAAGGCAGTGATACCAGTTAGAAAAAGTAAGCAATTGGCCAAGAAAACATAAAAAGTAAAGTTGAGGAACACTCTGTCAGAGCAGGCTTTGAAAAGCTCTGACATTCTGGATGATCTTGGGGGCAAGGCATATATGGAGGGCTCTGCACATGCTCAGAAAAGACCCACAAAGGCACTTATCTCTCACCTATGTCCAACCCTGAAGTTCTGCACAAGGAGGAAGTGGATGCTAAGGTCAAGTTGTACCCTGCCAAACTTTGAATGTTTCTCCCAGAACACAGAAAGTCATTTGGCCAAGGATGAGAGGCTTATTCATCTAAGACAGTTAAGAAAATCTCTGTCTAGTGGTTAGTTGAATGCAAAGATAATTGACCTGAGTTTTCAGGGGCATAAAGTAAAGAATACAGACATTACCTGAGTGGTGCAGGAAAGTCACTAAGCAAAAAGACTTCTATAAGAAAAACCAAAACAAAAAAAACCTGGGTGTGGGGTGGAGGTGGGGAAAGTCGGATATAATTTCTAGATTTGTCCCATTCAATTATCTAAATCACCCATTACATCACACACAAAGAAACAGTAAAGTATACCCCCCAAAAAAGAAAAAAACCCCACAACAATCAATAGAAAACATCCCAGAAGAAGCTCAGACATTGAACCGACTAATAAAAGATATTAATCAGTTATTATAAATATGTTTAAAGAATTAAAGTAAGCATCTCAGCAAATAAGACATTAAAATGAATTTTAAAAGAATCAAAAGAGAAATCTGGAAATGAAAATTACAAATGAAACAAAAAATTCAAAAGAAAGGCTTACTAGCAGATCTGATTTAGCAAACTTGAAGATAAGTCTGTTGAAAAACCAATGGATATTACCTTTTCTGAGAAAAAAAGAAACAGAAATAAGAAATATAAACAGAGTCTCAGTGAACTGTAGGATGCCATTAAGTGGTCCAACATAAGCATAATTGGAATTCCAGAAGTAGAGGAGAAAGAGAAAAATATTTGAAGAAATAATGACCAAAAATATCCTAAATTTGATTAAAAAAACATTAATTTACTCATACAGGAATTTCAACAACTTCAAAGTAGAAAAAACTCATAGAGATCCACACTTAGACACATTATAGTCAAAATACCAAAAGTCATGAGCAAAGAAAGTCTATAAAAGACTTGGCACATGGATGTTTAAAGAATCCTTATTCATAATTACAAAAACTTGAAAGCAACCAAATTTCCCTTCAGTAAGTGAATAACAGGGATGCGTTCAGATAATGGGGTATTATTCAGTGCTAAAAAGAAATGAGCTATCAAGCCATTAAACAAAAACAAAAACACAAAGGAAACTTAAGTGCACATAACTAAGTAAAAGAATCTGAGATTGGAGTTTCAAGATGGCGGAAGGCCAGGTGACCGCATGTCGGGGAGTTCCCTGAAGAAAGCTGAATTCCAGCAAAAAAACCACTACAGGACCACCATGAACACCCATGAAATCAACCTGAAATGTGATATTTCGCACTTCTGGATCACCACGGGAGACAAGGACCATCGACAAAAAGGTAGAAACAAGTAAGAGGGACCG